>PVIY010014758.1:0-55656 GCA_004026745.1 Myrmecophaga tridactyla
TTAATTGATTTTTTAACATTTTAAACTAAGCAATTCAAACATATCTGTGGTAGTGGTGATTTTTTTCTTTCCTTTTCTTTTCTTTTGTTTCCATCATAGCAGAATCTCCTTCTATGCCTTTTTGCAGATGGTCATTATGATTCTGTAGGGCAGGCAATGGGGAGGAAGGTAAGATGGGAAAAATGATTCTGGATTGATTTGTTGGTGGAAGTTCA
Source organism: Myrmecophaga tridactyla (assembly GCA_004026745.1). NCBI lineage: Eukaryota > Metazoa > Chordata > Mammalia > Pilosa > Myrmecophagidae > Myrmecophaga > Myrmecophaga tridactyla. The sequence continues at coordinate 216 of PVIY010014758.1, forward strand.
GAGACATTTTTCTTGCTACCACATTGCTGAATGGGCTGAGATTTCCAAGACTGAATGATTCCCAAGGATAGGGTACCTGTAGAGAAAGGCAGATTGGTTCCCTGCTTTAAGGAAATGAGGCTACTATATTTCCGATCCAAGCCAAATTTGCATCATCCTGTAATGTCATCAGTTCCTGGTAAGCTGCCATTGTGGGCAAGCCACTTGGGATCTGTCACATTTAGAGCAGGGAAGGCTTGCTAGAAAGCCCCATGCAGCATATCATATTGAACTCAGTAGCTCAGGTTTGAAGTCCTGACTCAACTTCTTGTACAAGCTTTGCATAACAGCTTCCTCTCTCCCCTTCCACATATTTGTGGACCCCTCTGCCATCAGGTAAATGTCCTCACCAGGTAGCCCAAGAATCTGTGCCAGGCCAAGAGGCCAGGTTGCAGAAGGCAGGTGCTGGAGAGGAAGGTAAGGGCAGCAGCCCTTGCTTGGGAGCCATGAAGCACTGAGCAGACGCCAAGCTTTATTATAGTGGTCGCCGGGAACAAGTCCACACGCCTATCTGTCTAGCACCAATGTTTTTATGATCATCATCGTGGATAATGAATGATGATGATGTAGACGTACCTTTGTCCCTGATGCCATGTTAATGCAGAGATAAGGTGGTGATTAAGCATTTATGGGACCAGAGACTTCTGCCCAAGCAAAAACCGAAGGCATAGTGCAGCAAACTAATTTGAAAACAAATATTAGCTCTCTCCAGAGAGTTGAAGAAGAGGAAACTTCTAAGAATATAAATGTGCAAGAAAAAGAGTCATTACAGAGAGACCTTAGAATAAAGATGACACATACAGAGAACCAAACTACAAAGAGAAGAAGAGCTCTTGAATGTATTTCCTTTATTTGTTCAACAAATATTTACTGAGAATCTGGTCTTGTTTCTTCTCTTTCCCATAGCTCAAATCTTTTAGAAGTCATGTCTTCCTGGAAATCCTCCTGGGTCCCCAGCCACGTGTCTCCATTCCCCACTTCTTCCCCATTGCTCCCACTTTTGGCCCTGACCAAGTCAAGCCATTGCCTGTTCACTTGAGAGATGTCCCATTAGATGTTGTTCCTTCAATGGCCCAGCAGCCAGGTCAATGCATGGCATGATGTAAGGTTTAAGTAAATGTGTGTCAAATGATTAAAAGAATGAGTACTAGTGCCCATTCCTAGCATTCTTAGCTGGGTGCTAGGAATAAAAATGTGAACCAAATAGCACTCTGCCTCTTGATAGCTCACTGCCGATGAGAAGAGTTTCTCCAGAAACATACCTTCTACTGAGCACATTCAGGAGGAGACCTAGAGATCAGGCAATACCAGGCCACAGGGGAGGCTGGAACCATATGGGGCGGTGGGCCTTTTATGTTCATCGCTGCCCCTAACTTCCACACAAGCACAGTGTTCCCAGTGGTGACATGGGGGCATCTGTAGGCCCCTTCCAGAACTTCAGGAAGAGCAGAAGCACTTTTATATCTTTTGGCCTTGCAGGAAGGAAAGAATGCATCCCGGAATAATTCTAAAATAAACTTCCCCAGTGCTCAGTGTATTCTTCCGAAGTCTGATCTTAAGAAACACGTCTTCCAAAGGATATTGCTTTTAGAGAGAGGGAATGACATTTTTATATGACTTCTTTAAGTTTACTGATTTTTAGAAAGATATGCATGGTTATGGCATGCATATAGATATGGAAAATAAATAACCCAAATGTTACAGTGGTTGATGTCTGCCTAATACCTTCTCTAGTTTTTTGACTTAGCATTTGCACCCAGATTTCATTTGGGGTGGAAATTTAAGCAGCTGAAATGCCATAATTCCCAGTATCCCTAGCAGAAGGGGTGGCCCGTGAGATTTAAGTACAAATCAGGTGAGGGTTCTCATAAAACCTTTTTGTCCCTTGTCTTTCTTCCTCTGGAGGCTGAGCTCCAATGACACCTGAATTAACTCATCCCATCTTCACCATAACTTACGAGTGACATGACCCCATCTTATTAACATGCATGGTAACTCACCCAAGGTTCCAAGGCTGGAAAGAGGCTGAACCAGGATTTGAATCCAGGCATTTCTGATTCCATATCCTGCCCTCCTTGCTAAAGCAGTGCACACAATAAGGCCAGCAAGGTGAGAGGGCAGTCTAATGACTTGTAGAACAAGAGGACTTGGGGGTGCTGGGAGAGCCTCACCAAGGAGGTAAGGTGGGACTGGCTTTGAAGGATGAGGGACACTTAAGAGGTAGAAATGAAAGGGCAAGTGTCTCCAGCCTGGGAACAGGTGGGCAAGGCCTGTGGGAGAAGTCACATCAGCTTGTGCAGGGAAGAAAGGGACAAGCTCAGGCAGAAGGATGGAGAAGCTGGTAGTGGAGGAAAGTACAGGGCAGGACAGAGCTGAGAAGAAGACCAACCACCCTTCCTTCCAAGAGAACATCTGCATACATGTCATTAGCCCTGTCACAGTGCCCAAGAATTCAATAATATGCCAGCGAAGTTCATTGCAAAGCGATAAGACCGAGAGTGGGATGCAGACAATAGCCAAAGGAACAATAACATTTGTTCTCTTTGCTTCTACCTCTTCTTTTCACACATCCACAGAAACACACTTGTATGCCACATACTTGTACATGCTCCATTGCAAATGCAAGCTTAGAGAATCTTTCTGAAAGTACCATTTCTACAACTACAAGTACAGTCAGACATGTGGGGGACTTACAGTAGACACACTCCTGATTTGAAAACCATTGGCTTTCTAGAATTTTCCATGAGAATCTAATAAGTTTGTATCTAAGTCCTTTGCGAACCATGTGATGAGAGTCATAATAATGCATGATAACATATTTTCACTTTTCAACAAGGGAGGCAGTGTGGCCTTTAGGTGAGGTGTCCATGTGTTGGGTTCCATAAGGGTTGGATTAAAATCTTGACTCTCCCATTTATAGTCTGAGAGACCCAGTGTAACGGAAGCCTCAGGTTTCCTTAATGTGAAAAGGTCGTACCTCACAGAGCTGGAGGGCAGATTAAGGGACATGGATTGTGGAAAGCACTTAGCATGTATCTGGCTCAATTATTACAATCTGGGTTCAGGTGGAAGAGAGTGTGAAGGACTACAGATTAGATGTTCTCCTTTTGTGTCATCCCATCTTCTGTGCTTCCTACTGTGATCCCTGCTTGGAACATGATAAATAGGTGAAGGAACACACCACCATATCAGCTTAAAGTCATTGATTCATTTGATGAATAATGATTAGCATCTACTGGGGTTCACACAGAGTCTACATAAGTATGTGACTCTTCCCACCAGAAACACAAAAGGAGAGTGTCAAGGTTCAATGAAGAATTCTCAAGAAAACCTGTTTCTCATCTTCTCCTCTCCCTGGTCCTACTCTGGCTCATGCTCTCCTTTTGTCTCTGGCTGGCCCCATCGAACAGACTCAAAATTAACCCTGTGGTTTCCTTTCTTTTCACCATCCTCCCAAGAGATGCCCTCATGTCCTCATGGGCTCTGACTTTCCTCCTTAACAAAAGAATAAAGTATCTGATAAGTACATTCTTACTGAAATGCAATTAAAGTGACAGCCTTGATGTGAGTTCTTACATTTAGACTGCAGAGGAAGCCCTGGGCTAGAATGGAGCTCAGGTGACAGCATTTCAAGAAGCAGTGGGAAGGATGGAGGGCTAACCCCAGCACTCCTGAAGTGGCACTCTCTTCCACAGCCACGCCGACACTGCAGCATCTCACCTAATTGGGTTCCTGTCCAGTGCCTCCTTGATTGTCTCTGAAGGTGGTTTAACCCCCCACGGGGCATGAATGAGGAGGGAGTAGTGGAGACTTGGCTTTGCTGTATTTCTTTTGAACCCTGGGGAAACAGATTTTTCTTTCCTTTACATTTTGGCTCTAATTGTTTATTATTTTTAGCCAGGGGTGAAAAATTTGGTAATGCCACTGGAGTGTTGTCTTTCAGTTCTATTCTAACTTGCAAGTGTTATCTAGTTCTCTTTGTTTTCTACCTTATGTAATAAAATTCCAAATCCTCACTCAGGTTGCAAAACCCTCCCTTTCCCACGTGAAAGGAAGGAAGGAGACCTGCACTCAACCACAGGTAATCCCCATACGTATTTAGGTAGATTTTTAGGACTATTTACTTCTCACAAGTGGTTCTCTCTTGTTCTTACCTCCCCTCTCTTTCAGTTAACCTTTTGTCAGTCACTGTAGTTTCTGTACTCTACTACTGGAGAAAGGATTTGATATACAGGGCAGTAACCAAAGATTCTGTGATCCATTCCATGCTTTGTCCTTATCTCCTTATCTTCCGTTTCTGGTGGCCATTTCTACATCACCAGCAAGCTGAGGACATGAGAGTCCTAGCTCCTGTTCGCTACTTGCCAGTAGCTTAACCCTTGAGTTCTCCTACAATCAGTGGGGAGGGGGTGGTGGAGATGCATTTCAAGAGCTGGGTAATGACCTCTCATTTACTACGGTCCAGGAGCACTTCATGAAACGGAAAAATGTTGCAGATACTCATTATGGAAAGATGCTTGTCATTCTTGCAGGTGAAAACAAACAGCGTTTTACTAGACTTTCAGAGTAATATATATGTATTTTTGTATTTTTTAATCCGTTTGGATACAAAACTCTTTGAAATTAAGATAAATAGAAACAAAAGGAAAACAAACAATAAAAACATTTCTTTGGACTGCTGTAAGCCTTGTCACTCTTTAAGAGAGAGGAAATGCAAAGAAAAGCTCCTCTGAGACCTACTGAGAGGTGGGCTCATGTTTATTTAAAATGTTTCCTTTGTTTATTTTGTTCTTTCAGAATAGAACAACTTCTTTTAATAATGTGATGATGCAGCATCTCCAGCCTATTAAATGTATTCCATTTCAAATGGAGAAGTTGCTACAAAGATGAAATGAAATATTTTAGCTCTAACGCATTTGATTTTGGGGGTGCAGTTTTACTTTTAGTCCGTAAAATATACAGAATGACAGAAAAACAGCCCGAAATTACACACACAAAGAAAAACAATAATAATATTAAATGGCATTGTGTCTTATTACCCAAATGAAATAATATTCAAGAAGCTGCTAAACAGTCAAGTTTGTGTGTGTTTGTGTGTGTATGTGTATGTGGTGTCTACTTCATACATTTATGAAACACACTTGAGAATATAAATACACTAGAGGTAAACAAAGCAGACCTGGACACAATGAATACTGCCAGACAGCTGGCCATCTCCTCTGAGCCTTTAACACAAAAGGTTCATACAAAGAAGGAAAATATGAACATCATGTACTATAGAACCAATTCCTTTTACGTGAGAGGTGGTGATGGTATCGGAAGATGGTATCAGAAGCAACATGGCTTTGCAAGACCAAAATAAGCCAACTGTTCAAAAAGATCAGTGTACAGGGAACCATGACTGGAACTTGTATTTGCTTTCAATGCACTGATTTTGAGGTACTCCAATGGTGGCTGTATCCAGCCTCAACCCAGGTGAACAAGAGATGTTCAATGATATAGCACGGACATAGTTAGGGCTTGAAGGCCTTGACAGGAAGAACTGGGAAGATCAGAAAGATCAGAAGCTTAGGAAACATCCTCATGGTGTTCATGATATGTGTTTGGTAATGTAAGACCACTAGACTCCTTGATTAGTTTATGGTTCTTTGGCCTCAATGGCAGAAAACTCCATCAGGCTCCCAGGAGAGAGAGTCACAGATAACTGGATGGAGGAAAACAGGTTTCTGTCCTGTGACTTAAGGCTCTCAACACTACAATCTTTTAGGTAGTCTCTTTTTTCAGTGACACTGTAGGGCACAGTTGTATCGGCTATGATATGAATCAGACATTCCGGCAACCATTTCCTAAACCTGCGTCATGGGTAATAGAAGTCAGAACCTCTGTTTGGATCTGGTTGCAATCTGCTCCCCATTTCAAAATCAGTTCATTATGTATCAAGTGGTGGGATCCAGTCATGGTCAGAATTTTGTTGCTGATCAGCATAGTAAGAAATAACTGTCAGAGAAAAGCAGGAAGGCAGAATGCAAATATTGCACTGGGGCCAAGTGAGGGCTTAGGTATCCAATGAACCTGACTCCAAACCTTCAGTATAGCTGTGTGACTTCAGCAAGAAAAACATTGGTTTTTCCTTTGCAATGTGGCAACAGCCTTGGTGCTGATCTGACAAGTTTGCTGTGAGGATGAGATGAAAGATGAGCTTAGAAGTGAGCTCTTAGCCAGATCAAGCAGACGGTCCCAGCAGCTGATCACAACTCCTCTACATTTGCCTGGAGATGACCTGAAAAAAGGTATTAGCTAGGACTCTTGGTTGTAAAGCCACAGAAGCCAACTCCAGCAGATCTCAACAGAGGAGTGAGTGATAGTTGAAAGGATATCATGGACTCACAGATTCATTCCAAGGCTGGGAGAGGATGGGTCAGTAGTAATGTCCCCATCAGGGGTCTGATCTGGTCTGATAGACTTGACCCCACAATGGGTAAATGGGCCAGTGTAGATTCCCTGTGGATGCACTTGGGAATGGCTACTGGAACTGCTACCCTTCTTCCCCTGCTTCCCCAACTACACAGAATGGATTCTAGAGGAACTTTCTTGTCACCACAAGCTTCTGGTGCAAAGCCAGGGTGGGTGAGTGGTTTGGTAGCACCTGGTCACAAGCCTGAGACTTACCTGCAAGGAAGACAGACTGCATTTCTGGCTTCTATATGGAAAATGGGTCCCTGCTAATCATAGGAATGGGGACCATATGCTGAGAGGCTAAAGAAAAACACAAATGTCCACTATAAGGACCCGAGAAAATGTCCTCTGGACTCCCTGGAGAATTCTGCTATCTTCCTGAGTAGCAGGAAATAGTATCTTTCCTACATGTCAGTGACAGATTGAACACATGCATTTGGTTACTGAGCAAGACAGGAAGTCCCCTTATATCCTAAATGATGCCACTGGTTTTGTGTCCATAGGAAAAGATGTCCACTTTCCCACAGCCTCAAAACTGAGGAATGATTTCACATGTCAAAAGGTCCCTTCACCTGTTATGTGTGGTAGAAAGAGGCTTGGGTATAGAGGCAGGAGACCTGATGAAATCTCGACTATCATGTTTTAGCTGTGCGATTTTGGATTAGTTACAAAACATCTCTGAGTGTCAGTTTCTTTCTCTGAAAAAATGGGGTACATCATCATAATAACTCTCTGAGGGAACTTTAAAGATGAACTGACATTATCTCTAGGCAAGTCCTTGGAACTCAGTAGACACACAGTAAATATTACCTCTGCACAAAATCATGAAGAAAGCTTGAGTTTATGGGCATGCTTTTGTATTCTGGGTCAGTTCAGTGCAGTTATTCATTCATTCCTTCATTGAAAAAAATATGTGTCCAATGCCTACTGGTATATCAGGTACTGTCCTAGAGGCTGATAATAAACCAGTGAACAAAATATATAAATCTCTGCTCAATAAACATAGTTAATAAGCATATATATTATGTTAGACAGCGGTTATTAAGTACAAAGAAGAAAAATACTGCAGAAAATGGGATTAGGAATGCTGGAGGTAAGGGTTGCAGTCTTGAATAGGGGTGTGAAGGAAGTCTTACCAAGAAGGTAATACCTGGGCACAAACTTGAAGGAGGTGAGAGAGGGGAGTTGTGCCAGTGTTTAGGGGGAAAGTTTCATATGGAAGGAACTTGGAAGCAAAGGTCTGGGGGTAGAAGCACATTGTGCATGCCCAAGGAAGAGCTACAAGGTCAGAATGGCTGGGACAGTGTGAGCAAGGGGATGAATAATAGATGATGCCAGGGAGGAAGTGGTGGGTAGCCCATGGGAGACTTGGAGGACACCTTCAGGTCTTTGCCTGTATTCTAGTGAAATGAGAAGAGCTGGGAGGTTTTGATCAGAGAAATGATATGGTATGACATATTTTAGAAGATTATTCTGGTGGCTGGGTTAAGAATTCAGTTAAATAGACATTTACTGAGCACCTAGTGTATACCTGGAGACTTTCTAAGCAATGGTGCTTTAAAGATGAACACAATGAGTTCCTTGTTCCTGAGGTACCTGTTGAGTTGGGAGGAGGGAATGACATGCAAACAGACCAGGGCCCCGGAATGTCATAAGTGGGACCTGGGGAAGACAGACTTAGGTATGTTCATTCAACTTGAGCATTTTTGGAAGGCTTCTTGAGAAGATGCCATCTCCTTTTTAAGGGTAATCAGTGTCAGCTGAGAAAGAAAGGTGGCAGGAGCATTAAAGAAGGAGGGAAAAGATCAACAAAAGCATGAAGGCAATAAGTGCAATGGTGAGTCTGGGGAACCATAAGCAGATTGTTGTTGTTTTCTTTCTTGTCTTTCTATCTCTATCTCTCTTTAGAGTTACAGAAGTGAGGCTTTAGGTGGCTGTGTTAGGAGAGAGAAAGTTAAAGAAGTCCAGGGAGAAAATGGCATGGATGGCTTTTATATGGAAGGAACCTTGGATATAGTGTTGAATCACTGAAGAATTTAAACAGAAGAATGACATCCTGTGCCTTGTTCACCTCCTATCCCCAGTCCCTAAAGCAGGGCCTGGCATGGATGGGGGACAATAAACACTTGTTGAAGGCATTTCCCTCTAGGCTCAGCCATAGCATCCTCTCTTTCAGGAGAATTCAATGAACCCTAGTCTTCCTGGGAGCCTTCCTGACTACTCCCAGGGTAAGTTGATCATATCTCTGTCATAGTTCTTATCACTTTGTCCTGTCCTCATTCATTTTTTGTCTATCTCACTAAGTTGTAAGTTCCATGATGTCAGGAATTGTGCTTTATTCAAGCAATTTCAATGTATTGAAAGAATAGAGAACAATTGGCATGAATATAAAATATTAGGCAGATGTAAGAAACATGGCAAAGAGGGTAAAAATGCAAATGGAGGTCAAGTGTATCTATTTTCCTATAGTCTAGTTATTTTAATTTAGCTCTTTATGATTAATATATTTTTTTTAAGTAGAGAACCCTATGGAGATAGCAATACAGCAGCACTTGAGTTTTCAGTCTCTTTACCTGCTTACCTTCAATCAGTGTATCCAACTGGCAACTACACTTTTATTAAGTTCCACTTCAACATCTTTGTGCTTCTTAGAAATCATGCCCCTTTGTATACAGCTGACCTGAATCAGCCTGAAATATTTGTTCAACAGCTAAACATAAAGTTAACTAAAAAAGACAATATAACAGGATATAGTATGTGTTAGGAATTTGCAATAATTCAATCTATTGAGCATCTATGATGTACTAATCACTCTTTTACTAAAGGACACATAAAAGAATAAATGAAACTGCTCAATGGATCCATCATATAGAGAGAAAATTTTCTAATTAACTAGATTGTAGTTAATTATGTGATTGCATATCAATGCATGTTGGGGTTATTCAGCAACATGAGACAGCTAAGCCAGTTATTCAATAATATGACAAATGCAAACAGTCAAACAGAATGAATTCCCAACAAAATCCTAAGCTTTGTCAATAATATCTTTAGCAGAATTTTTTTTACTAGATTTTCAGAGTTATTACCTTAAAAATGTTCTACTTAATTTTGATCCTAAATCTTCTGAATCCTTCAGAAATCCAAAGCATTGGTACAGGATTTGCCTCCTATTGAATTTTAGGGAATTCTCTGCCTCTAATAATTTCCAGGTGTCTTTTTCCTGACTCACTCCCCTTGAACATATGTGCTTGTTTGGGGGTGGGCATAATTCTTTCTAATATATATGTTCTTTAAATGTTCAGGGGATGGAGCTGGATTTTAAAACATTTGATGTGATTTTGATTGTATCTGTTATTCCTATGCCTTTAATGAGTGTTAGTTAATTGTTTTAGCTTTTCTAATGATTTACTTAAAACAACCTCTTCAGTTGTATGCTCTTTCAAGACAATACTGTATAAATCATACATCTAAAATGTCACATGTGGTTTGCTGAAAACAATTGTGTTTCTTCATTGCAAGTTTTCTTTACTTTTCTTTCATACTATTTCACTGACTTTTAAAATGTCAAGTAAAAATGCTAGGAAAAAAAGCCAGTTAAATTATATTCACATGGACAACAGCAATTGCCCCAGGAAGCAAAACTATTTGGTTGAGCACAATATAAAAATATAAATATAAACACAAACACATCCATAAACACATGTGTGTGTGTTTAGATCTATATCTTCAGACACCAAATGGCATTTGCAAACTTTGAAGACAAAGTCTACTTAAAAAAAAAAGAACAGGCAAAAAAAATGTAAAGGAGAAGAAAGCTTTGAAACATGTCTGTAAACCATGTGAAATGCATTTAGGTTTTTCAAAGTGAATTGAAGGCTTTCAATTTCAACAGAAGTAAATTGCTGTCATTATTAATAGCAGACATGTGGCAGTGTTTTTAATTGAGACCAAAAGTGAGGGTTCTTCCTGGCACAAAGACAGTGCAAAATCAGAGGCTGAAAAATGTTCTCAATCAAGGTTTAGTCTTGCAGACATTTTCTACACTGAAAACTCTCAGCAGGCAGCCTGGAGTTCAAGGGATAAGATATTTTGAAAAGTGGTGATAATCCTTGGAGCAGGAAAAGAATGTCTATCACTCCAATTAAATGAGGGTAACAAAGATTTATTTGTGGCTTTTGATGAGAATTAGGGTGACATGTACCCAAACAGAGGCTTCACATCAAGCATATTAGCACCTGCTCTTTTTCATTCTCTGACATTCTTTGTCCTGAGATTACACATTTCTCTCCAGCATGACGTGACTTAGGAAACTAAATATAATTTAATAAGTTTGTTCCTTTAATGAAAGAATTAAAACTTCCAAGGATGCATAAACTTAGACTGATATTACCTGGAAAGCAACAGAATATGGAGACTGCCTTCCAGGAATGTATAGTTTACCTGGGGAGACAGACATGTTAGCAAATAATTGTAATTCAGTGTGATCAGCTCAATAACAAGAATATGAACCAAGCTCACGGTAACATAAAGAAGAGAACAGGAAATTCTGCTTTTGGGGAGGGGTCATTGCTTAGAGAAATTTTCCTAGAACAGTGAGTGGTTCTTAAACTTCATCATGCGTCAGAATGGCCTGGGGGATTTAGGCCTTTGGGAGCATTGGGAGCATTGGGCCTAACCCCAGAGTTCCTGGTTCTGTAAGCCTGGGGTGGGGATTTGCAGTTCTAGAAAGTTCACGGGTGTTGCTGATGCTGCAGGTTAGGAGACCACCCTCTGAGAACCTCTGTTATAAAGAAAGAGGTGCTTGGCTAGGTTTTGTAGCAGAAAAAGGACAGAGAACCATTCTAAGCAGACAAAATACCAAGATTGAAGGCCCAGATATGAAGCCTTTGGGAACTATAAATGGCCCTCGGAGCTGTAAAGAAGGCTCTGGTAGGCTCAGTCCTGAGCTGAATGGTTTCCCAGGATGCAGGACTAAAACCAGGACAGTTCTGAGCAAACTGGGACTGTTAGTGACCTGGGAAAAGCAGAGGATGAGGCGAGAGTTGGGCAGGATTCTCACGCTGATGTTGGCAAGCCCCGGACCTTAAGCAGAGGAGAATAATAAGGCTTATATTTTAGAAAAACAACTTTGAATGTCCTATGGATGAAAGATTGGGAGAGGAAGGAAGCTCCAGTGAGGATCCTGGCAGGGGGCTGTGGTGGTAAGTAGATGGGGAGGAAATGAAGCAGAGTATTTCAGGAGACAGAGCTCAATAGACTCATTGACCATGTGGGCACCCAAGAGTGCAGGAGGCCTCCAAGGTTTGTGGTTTGGGGGCCGAGTGGATGCTGAGAGAAACAACCCTTATATAGCTGAGGAAGCCTAGACCTTAAAAATTTAAGTGATAGGCCAAGGTTATGCCTTATAATTAGTGGCAGAGCTATAACTAGAAATATCTTGACCATACTATACTGCCTCTTTAATTCATTAATCCTATTTATGTGATCTTTTGAAAATACTCCTAGCTGTTAGGTGTATGTTTGTGTGGTCATTATAGTGAGGATGACAGTACAAGTGGAAATGGAAAGCTGTTTTTATCAGTTGTGCTTAGAAACCTCTGTAGTTCTGGGTCCTGTTTGAGGGAGACATCCTTCCTCTTTCCAGAGGGAAAGCGCCATGTATTGTATTTCATTCATGCCTTTTTACCCCTGGACTGACCCTTTGCATGCTTGTTTTTTCTAATCTTTGCTCTAAGTTTCACATCAACGAGACAGCATGCATGCTTGGCCTTTGTAGGTCTTTGGGTGTACACTAAAAGTGACTAATATTGGCTTTTAAATGAATCTCTGTTGCTTGAAATTAATCCCTTCTCTGTTTTTGGCCCGCTGTGTAACAGTGCTTCCAAACACAATCTATGTGAAACCTGTTGACACAGTGGGAGTGTTTCAAGGCTGCCCGAGGGACACCTTCCACTTAACGTCCTTGCTAATTGAAAATAAATCCCGAGTTTTAGCATGAGTCACTCGACTTAATAGAAGCCCCATACAATTCCTGTTCTGCTGCTGTGCAAACAGGGGCCAGGCAAGCTTTATGCCTTTGGCCAGGGATAACCAGATTAAGATTCAAAAACAGAGGAGGGTCTTGGAAGTGGTTGTGTATGCAATGACTGGCACAGATATATTTCTTCACCTAGATCAAAAGGAGACCACTTGCTTGACATCTGAACATACCTTTTCTATTGGCTCTTGGGCATCTTTGCCTTGACTTTCTACAAGTCACATGTCCTGCCCTTTCAAGGGGGACAGGATTAGCTGGATTTGGGGGGTCACCCTAAGTTCCCCTCTACAAACATATCTCTTTTCAAAGTTACACTGCACCCCACACCCAGTGGAGACCCAAGCTTTCCCTGCTGCTCCAAGGACATTTATGGGACCCTATCCAAGTTAGCTCATCTTAGAACATGCCCAATATTTTAGCCTTATCATGACTTTTCTCAGAAATCAAAATCAGTGGGTTGAGCCTTTCATATGAGCCAGGGGCCATCCAAAGAAAGGTCCAGCAAAAAGCTCTTGCTTAGAGGAAATCACTCTTAGGAGTCCTCATGTCAACTTTTACTCTTACCTCTTATCTGTTCCTTCCTTCTTAATTGACTTTGTTTCTCAAACTGGTTCCATTTTGTACTATATGCAGTTTTTGGGATCTCTGGCTGGCAGATGCCAGTCCTTGTTCCATTTTGCTTTGGCTTACTTCCTTCACCTTCTTCAGCTCTCATTGCCTCGGTGCTGGAGACACAACTATTAAGCTTGACCTAGCTTTCCTTGCTCATGCAGGCTGCCATCTTATATCTCTCATTCCTTTGGATCTTTGTTTTCCAGCAGCCACCAGGTTGGAAGGGGATCTGATAAATGAATTTATGTTGACACAACCATAGTTGACAATCCAACTATTTTGGATGGGGTGGTATCTTTTGGTGTCCTTCAAATCACACAATATAGGGAAATGTCTTCTCTGCTTGTCTTTAAGATTAGTTCTGGGTATGTGGGGGATCTATTTAAGCTGAGAATTGGTGTTCAGCCCTCTCCCTTCCCCTTCATCAATTTTTCAATCCCTTGAGAACAATTATTTTCCTATAAAAATAATTACTTTATGCTTTTATGAAAAATGACTGTCCAGAACATCAACTAGTTCCATCCCCCATCCCATATTATCGACAGCCCATTGCAATATAGGTTAGAATGGGCATAGCCCAAATACCCCTAAAGAGTGGGAGAAAGAGCTAAGGTGATGGTGGAGTTATACAGAGAAGGTTGGGTATAACAAATGAGTATGATTGCTGAATTATTATATTGATCTTTCTTTAAGTCTCCAGTATCTTAGAGTAGCTAGAACTAAATACCTAAAATTGTGGAATTGTAACCCATACCAACCTTGGAATCTGTTCTACAACTAATTGTTACAATGTGCTTTGAAATTTATTGTTTTTTTGAATAAGTTATTTCATAAAAGAGAAAAAAAGTTGATTGTGATGATTTAAAAAAAATTCTTCTAGCCTCCAGTGTTCTGTAGCAACTAGAAGGAAAAAATCTTAGATGATGGAATGGTAGCCCATGACAAACTCTGGGATCTGTTCTGTAACCACTTGTTGAAAATTATTGCTTTTTTCTCTTTTCTTTGTATATATGCTATATTATACAATAAAAAAGTTTTAAAAACTGACTGTGCTATAAAAATTCATGCAATGCAGAAAAATACAAGAAGAAAGTTTAAAAATCACTTCCAATCTCATCTTAAGGAATTAGCTATCATTAGAATCATGTGAACAAATTTTTAGCCATCTGTCTATGAATATATACAGAGAAAAGTATAGGCAGATTTATAAGTATCATCTTATAAACATGAGGTCATGCTGTGTATTCTATATTTAAGTAAAAATAATTCAATTTACTTTTTTCTTAAATTAAATGGAAACTAATGTGAAAATAAAAGGATTTCATAACTTCAGATCAATGTTTTTCACCATAAAGATGCCTTCCTTAAAAGAAATCCTACCACTATGAATGAAAAAGCTAAGGGGGAACGTTAGGTGAGAGGAGTCATTAATTGCTTTAAACTACATTTCAATTTTAGGTAGGATAGATGGACTCCCTGCTGTGGAAAATGGGACATTGAGTACAAGCATACTTCATTTTATTGCACTTCACAGATATTGTATTTCTTTCAAATTGCAGGTTTGTGGCAACCTTGCATTGAGCAAGTATATCAGTGCCATTTTGTCAACCGCATGTGTTCACTTATGTCTCTCTGTCACCTTTTGGTAATTCTCCCAATATTTCAAACTTTTTCATTCTTATTATATCTGTTATGGTGATCTGTGATTGATGATTTTGGATATTACTATTGTAATTGCTTGGAGGTAGCACAAACATCACCCATATAAAAGATGGGAACTTAATGGATAAATTCTCTGTATGTGTTCTGACTATTTTAATAACCAGTCATCCCCTTGTCTCCCTCGGCTCTGGCCTTCCTGTTCCCAGAGACACAACAATATTGACATTAGGCTAACGAATAACACTATAATGGCCTCTGAGTGGTCAAGTGGAAGGAAAAGTTGCACATCTCTCTCTTTAAATCAAAAGCTAGAATGAGTAAACTTAAGGAGGAAAGTGTGTTGAAAACCAAGATAGGCCAAAACTAGGCCTCTTGGGCCAAACAATTAGCCAAGCTATGAATGAAAAGGAAAGGTTATTGAAGGAAATTAAAAGTGTTACTCCAGTGAACACATGAATGATAAGAGATATCACTTTTAATTTTAATTTAAAGTAACAGCTTTATCACTGATATGGAGAAAGTTTTAGTGGTCTGGATAGAAGATGAACCCAGCCACGACATTCCCTTAAGCCAAAGCCTAATCCAGAGCAAGGCCCGTACTTCAATTCTATGAAGGCTGAGAGAGGTGAGGAAGCTGCAGAAGAAAACGCTGAAGCCAGCAGAGGTTGGTTCCTGAGCTTTAAGGAAAGTCTTGTCCATAACATAAAAGGGCAAGATGATGCAGCAAGTGCCGATGTAGAAGCTGCAGCAAGTTTTCCAGAAGACCTTCGCTAATATAATTGATGAAAGTGGCTATGATGAACAACAGATTTTCAGTGTAAATGACACAGCCTTATATTGGAAGAAGATGCCATCTAGAGCTTTTATAGTTAGAGAGGAGAAATCAATGCCTGGCTTCAATGCTTCAAAGGACAGCCTGATGTTCTTGCTAGAGGCTAACGCAGCTGAAGACTTTAAGTCGAAGCCAGTGCACATTTACCATTCTGAAAATCCTAGGGCCCTTAAGAACGATGCTAAATCTACCCTGTCTGTGCTCTATAAATGGGAAAGCCTGGATGTTAGCACATCTGCTTACAATATGGTTGACTGCATATTTTAAGTCCACTGTTGAGACTTACTGCTCAGAAAAAAAAGATTATTTTCAAGTTATTATTGCTCATTGACAATGCACCTGGTCACCCAAAAGCTTGGGTGGAGATGTACAATGAGACGAATGTTGCTTTCATGCCCGCTAAATACAACATCCATTCTGCAGCCCATGGGATCAAGGAGTCATTTTGACTTTCAAGTCTTATTATTTAAGAAACACATTTTGTAAGGCTATTGTTGCCCTAGATGGCAATTCCTCTGATGGATTTGGGCAAAGTCAATTGCAAACCTTCTGGAAAGGATTCACCATTCTAGATGCTATGAAGAACATTCATGATTTATGGGAGAACACCAAATTACAGCATTCATAGGAGTTTGGAAGAAGTTGATTCCTATCCTCATGGATAACTTCAAGGGGTTCAAGACTTCAGTCGAGAAAGTCATGGCAGATGTGGAACTAGAATTGGAAGTAGAGCCTGAAGATGTGACTGAATTGCTGCAATTTCATGAGAAAACTTTAACAAATGAAAAGTTGCTTCTTACAGATGAGCAAAGAAAGTAGTTTCTAGAGATGGAAACTATTCCTGCTGAAGATGCTATGAATATTGCTGAAATGATGACAAAAGATTTAGAATATTATATAAACTTAGTTAATAAAGAGGTGGCAGGGTTTTAGAGGACTGACTCCAATTTTTTTTATGTGGGTGTGCTGTATGGTAGGAATCACATTTCATGCTTTTTCTCTGTGACCATCCTGTTATTGCAGCCCCATTTGTTGAATTTTTCTTTCTTCTTCTTCTTTTTTTTTTTTGGAAAGTGGACGGGCTGGGAATCAAACCCAGGTTTCCAGCATGGCAGGCAAGAACTCTACCACTGAACTACCCTTGTACCCCCAGAGTCCAGTTTTGAAAGAAGTTCTACTGTGGGTACAATGCTATCAAACCGCATTGCATGCTAGAAAGAAATCTTTCATGAAAGGAAGAGACAAACAATGTAACAAAATTCATTGTCTTATTTTAAGAACTTATCACAGCCAACCCAACCCTCAGCAACCATCAACCTCAAGGCAAGACCCACCACCAGCAAGAAGATTACGACTCACTGAGGGCTCAGATGATGGTTAGCATTTTTTAGCAATAAATTATTTTTAAATTAAAGTCTGTCCATTGTGTTTTTAGACATAATGCCATTGCACACTTAATAGACTATGGTATAGTGTAAACATAACTTTTATATGCACTCGGAAAGCAAAAAAATTTGTGTGACTTGCTTTATTGCTATATTTGCTTCATTGTGGTGGTCTGGAGCTAAGCCCACAATATTTGTAAGGTGTGCCTGTAATTTTACACTGCCTTCAGCCTCCCTCTTATGTCTGTTATGATTTTTCCCATTATGTTTCATGCCATTTATATCACCTTTTGTACCCATAGCTTGTTTAGTCTTAGTTCTATTTGTCAGTGGTTCCTTATACCATTTCTTCTTTTACTGTAGCTTTTCCAGTCCTTGTGACATTATTTTGATTTATCACTTGGTTGGCTGGATTTCATTCTTAAACACTTGAAAGGAAAATTTGGCTGGCAACCAAATTTCAGGATCACTTTCTCTTAGAATCTTGTAAGCAATTGCTTCACTAGCTTCTGGCATCAAATATTAGTCCTCAGTTTCCCTACTCAGCTTGTGGTTGGCTGGTTTCATTACCACCTATTTCTTGAGTTATTTCGTGTTTAGGACTTTTGACCTATTATCTTTGTACTTGAAAGGCACCTTGGTTGGGCGTAAAATTCTTGGGTCATACTTTCTTTTCCTTATAACTTTGCTTCCTTGTATTTGGGCAGAAAAGTAGGAGACCAGTCTGATATTCTCTAGCTGCTTCAATTTGGATGACTGAAGAAATCTTGATTTTCATCTTGAAGGTTAGTGATAACCTGAATAAGTTTCACTATATCATTTTGTATCAATTTTCTTGAACATGTGTTCCTACGATCTATAGGACTCTTCTTTCTGCATTTTAGGGGAAAAAAATCATGATGTATTTTCCTGGCTTTTTCATTTGCTGGCTTTTCTTTAAGACTACTAATTTCATACCTATTATATTCTTTTTGTCATAAATGATTGTTCTTTTTTCACTTACATTTACTCGGATTATTTTAAGCTACTCTTTTATGCCATAATTTATTTCTGACTCTTATTCTTGCTGTTTCTAATCTATTTATTGGTTTTGCAATTCAATTCTATAGTTCATCTCAATCTGCTTTTTTTCAATCCTCTTTTACTAATTTTTTCATGGAATTCTTTTTAGTGTTTGAGCAGAGATTTTATGTGCAGAAAGAACTATTTATGGGCTAGTTGGTATAAATGAATAGTCGATTCAAGCTGCAATTTTTAAAATCTAATTTGAAGACAACCATTTTATCGCTCTATTTGTATATACAAATTTAGTACAAAGCATTAGTCTTATAAGTTTGAATTACTTTATTTCTGTATTTGTTTTTTAAGGCCCATGTACTTATACATTTCCTTATCCAACAAAGAGGAGTCACTTTACCTCCTCTTTTCAGGTTGACTGAAATTTCCTGGACTAAAAATTCAAGATCTCATTGCAGTTGCTCTTCCATCAAGGATCTGAATCCAGCAGGCATGTTTTGGGGGCTATACACTTCTAGGAGACTCCCATTCAAGTGGAGAAGTCAGGTACAGTTTTTCCAATCATGCCCTGCATGAGATATCTGCCCAGGTGGCATCACAGGGACTGAAATCCAGTGTATGCTTTGTCAAACCACAGCCCCAGCTAGGGTTTCAGTCAACCTGGAGGAAGGGCACTTTGACTAATTTTTCTGCCCAGAGCGGCTGTTTTTTTCTCTAACTGGTATAGCCCAAAGGATGTCTCTTAATTAATCAACTTTTTCTCCTAGAGCTGGTGTCTTTTCTAATCTGTATAAGTCATTTTATAGTGGTGCTAGTGGTGGCCCTGTGTCTAAGCCCCAGATGGCATGCTCAATCCTTTCAGATAGGCAGATACCACTGTGAGATTGGCAAAGAACCTCACTTTTTTTGTAGGACTTAATTTTCCAACACAGCTTGTCATGTGTCCACCACTCATCTTCTCCAGGCTTTACCAGGGATGGATGGGCTATCTCTTAACCTGGATGGCTGGAACTCCTTACCATCTTTGGGTTGCAGCCAATTTATTTTGTGAACTGCTGTGTGACATGATCAATTCAACTAACCTCCTTACTGCCTTGTTGGATTCTGCATTTTTTTCACATTTTTCTTTCTTGGATCTTGGCCACATTCTACAGTGATTTATTCACATGTGTTTCCCAATTCCTAATGGAAAGCATTTGGGAAGTTTCTTTTTAAGTTATATTTGAATTTCTTCTATTTCTTTTGTTTTCTTTCTAGTGGAGTCCTTCATCATGCATGTTTGTCTCTCTCTCTCCACTTTTTTTTCTTCTCATTGTTATTTTTATTGTCATTATTTTACTTTTATGCTGTGCGTATTTGTATAATGGGTAAGAGGAGGCCTTCTCCATCTGAACTTGTTTTGGTGACCCAGGGGATCAAACCAGATGTTCACTGGAGTCCTATCTGGATGGTGCCTTGTTAAAGAGTCCCAATCCCTGAGTATTAATAACAATTTCCAGATATCAACCATCACACACTACACTTTAGACAGAGAAAGACCAGTGAGGGTGCATGGAGGGACTGCCACTGGGGGGCAATGGCTACAGTCTCTTTAAACTGTAAACACCCAATTCATCTGCGGCTACATCCAACTTGGCAAACAGTGAAACTGGTCTAGGATGCATTTGCTGAGAAGAATTTTCAGTAATACACAATTTAAAATTTGAAATCGAAAATAAGTAATGTGGACATGAATAGAGTTCACTTGCCTTTATTTTTTTTAACATGATTGGAAGTTTGTTAAATTGAATAGAAATCAGAAATTTCTTAAACAACTGAGGGGATAAAAAAATCTATCTTTGGAATTTTTTCTTCATGATTCTTAAGACTATTCATCAGACAAGAGAATTGAAGACATGCATTTGATTTCATTGTTGGTAATGTTTGAGGTGTCACAAAAGAGGGGGAGAGGTGCCCAAAGTTGGAAAATGTGGAAATATTGTCTCAACTTTCAAAAGAGGGGAGAAAAGTTGATGACAAAACTCTACAACAGATCATTAAAGAGTTTGGTTTTGATTATTTCTTTTAAACAAGGGTAGAATGGTCCAACTCAATTTTATATTTGTACAATGACGAGCCATTTTGAGTGTCCTGTTTTGGGAGACTTCTTGCCATTCTGAAACACGTCTTTAGGAAGAAGGTGTGTCCTTGCTATGCAAGCCCTTAAAGGCTCCACTTGACATCCAGGAGATGGTTGACACTTAGGTACGAGATCCATTTATAAAATGGACTGAGACTGCATTTATAGCACCTAGTATCATGCACAACACATAGTTTGTTTTAAAAGCTCTTTACACTCCTTAAATTCGCTTTAAAATGCTCTTTATAGCCACGCCCTTTTATTCTCCTTGGCTAGTAAGATTCCTGACAGCATCTGCTAAAGGTAGCAGAAAAAGTTTCAGTAGCCACTTCCTATCATACTCTCTCCCACCTCTCTGCCCCACTTATACTCTCAAAGCATCTAAAAGTAGCAGATACTGTCAGGCATATTTTATAGAGAATTCTTGGATCAACTATATTGGCTTAGATGATCTAAAAATCACTTCCTGTACTAGGATTCCATACTTCTTTACCTTTTATGACACCACAATCTCTAAACATAGCAGAAACAGCATTGGGCCTTAATTGGGCCTTAAAGTGGCCTGTCCTTTTTCACTGGGGACACTCGGGTTACTATGACTGCTTCTCATCTGGTTGTTGTCTCAACTTTTCTACGGCAGTGAGTGAATATCTCTGTGGGAAAACAATTCTCCACTACCAATGACTTCAAAGAATGTCTTACTGGCTTTTGTGAATAAGAAAGGCTAGAGCTGGCCAACCTGTATCCAAATGGGAGGATGGATCAGAGGTGTAAGCTCTTTCCCCTAGGAAATCTCTGGAAGTACTTCCTGTGGAATGCAATTTGATTTTCCCTACTCAAGTGTGGAAATCATCTTCATTGCCTTGCAATAGACTGCTGGCTTCCTTGCCTACTCCTGCTTTATCCTGGTATCCTCTGAATGTACCAAGCATGGCATGCAACAGTAAGTATTCAAGTCTGTGTCCCAGAGGGCAAGAGTTGTCCACTGAAGCTTTCATTTATGTAATAATTCATCTAACAAGAATGTACGGCGCATACACTGGCTCACTGCCTCAGCACAGTGAGGGAAGCCCTTAGGGACACGAGCTGTATGTAGCTTACAATTGTAACTGTGAGCAAAGATCCCCATTCCCATAATGGTGCCTGCCATTTCCCAGGTGTTCTAGTTTGCTAGCTGCCGGAATGCAATATACCAGAAACAGAATGGCTTTTAAAAAGGGGAATTTAATAAGTTGCTAGTTTACAGTTCTAAGGCCAAGAAAATGTCCCAGTTAAAATGAGTCTATAGAAATGTCCAATCAAAGGCGTCCAGGGAAAGATACCTTGGTTCAAGAAGGCCGATGAAGTTCAGAGTTTCTCTCTCATCCGAGAAGGCACATGGCGAGCACAGTCATGGTTTCTCCTTTGGCTGGAAGGGCACATGGTGAGCACAGTGTCATCTGCTAGCTTTCTCTCCTGGCTTCCTGTTTCATGAAGCTCCCCAGGAGACGTTTTCCTTCTTCATCTCCAAAGGTCGCTGGCTGGTGGACTCTGCTTCTTGTGGCTATGTCGTTCTGCTTTGCTCTCTCTGAATCTCCTTCATTCTCCAAAATGTTTCCACTTTTATAGGACTCCAGAAACTTATCAAGACCCACCCGAATGGGTGGAGACATGTCGTCACCTAATCCAGCTTAACAACCACTCTTGATTAAATCACATCTCCAGGGAGATGATCTGATTACAGATTCAAACATACTGCATTGAATAGGGATTATTCTGCCTTTACGAAATGAAATTTTGATTAAAACATGGCTTTTCTAGGGGACATACATCCTTTCAAACCAGCACACCAGTCTGGAAAATAAAATTGTATCACCATTTTCCCAATTTAGAGAAGAATTGTGTTTAATAAAATATATTCAGTCCTTTAGTTCCAAGAAGCTAAGTACTTCTGAGGATTTGAAAAGAGGGGCCAAAGAGGTCAGTAGAAGTAACATCAAGCTGTAGGGAGAGGAAGAGGCAATGATTTGCAATTGGGTGTTTTGTTATCACCCATTCTTCTTAATGTAGATTTTTAGGCAGCAGTTTGAGCTGGTGCATATTAAGTCTCTTCCTATAAAGTGTACTCTGCTCTCAATCCCATTTTCAGTCCAAATTTCAAAAACAAAAGAAATCAGAGAAATTTCGAATTTAATTATTTGGCAAAGGGCCTCACTTTGACATTGCAAAATGTCCAAGGGTCATAACTGCATATCAGGGATTCTTGGTAGAGTTCTGTTTTTCTATCTGAAGAAATAGAAGGCAGCACCATGGAGTGACTTGAAGATGGGGAGCTTGCTGAGATATGTCCTTTCAATGACATAAAGCTGAAATAAATCAGCAAATTGGCTTAGTAATTCTGGTGGTTTGGTGCTATGTACACCAGAAATCTTGTACTTGAACTTAATTCATTCCTATGGGTGTGAACCCTTATTAATAGGACCTTTGGATGAGGTGTCTTCAGATAAGGTGTGGCCCAGGATTGGTCATAATCCTCTTACTGAGGGCTTTAGAGGGAAGGTCACAGAGAGAGAAGTCACAGAGCGAGCAGCCAGAAGTTGAATGTCAACAGAACTTGAAAGGAAGGGAGAGATCAGGAGAGGCCAGGAGAGGCTGCCATGTGTACTGCCATGTGACAGAGAAGCCCAGGACCAAGGGTCACCAGCAGCCAGCCCCAGAACACAAGTCTTCAGGAAGAAAGCATTGCTTTGTCGATGATTTGATAAGAACTTTTCCTGGCTTCAAAACCATAACCCAATACATTCCCATTATTTAAGCCAACTCAATGCATGGTATTTGTTTTATCAATGAGGAAACTAAAACAGTAACAAAATCCTAAGTGCTTCTTTTTTATGTCATTTCTGGAGCATTGATGAATTCTGAACTTTGATATTCATTTGTGGGTTTACCATTCAAGAGCATGTCCTTTCTTGGCCTATGTGGCTGCTTCCCTATGGCCCCCTATGTGTTCTTAATCTGTAGTGGAATTGGCCATCCAATTGTGGATAAAAGAAAAGTTTTCAGTATCCATTTCCCATCAACTCCCTCCTACTTCTCTGCCTCACTTTACTCTCAAAGCATCTTCCGGTTGAGAACCTGAATTTTATCTAAAACTGAACTTCAATTTGAAGTCTACCTAAAATCTTTCTTCCACTTTCACTTCACTTTAGAAGCCAAATAGATAAATTCAACATTTTGAGTTCACTGCTTAAGATAATTCCCTTATCACATGCCACTCTTAGGAGCTCAAAGATAAAATACGAGGGGCATTTTCTAGTGCCACCAACTCTTTCTCTCTCTTTTACATAGATATCTCAGTTTGTTATAATCAAGAATGATTTCAAATGTGTGTGGTTATGTGTTTGGAGTTTGATGATGGAGGAAGTGGCCATGGACCAAAGAATGCAGGTGGCCTCTAGAAGTTGGAAAATACAAGGAAATGGAATCTCCCCTAGAGCCTCCAGAAAGTCACACTGCCTTGCTGATACCTTGACTTTATTCCATGAGACCCATCTCAGCCTTTGGACCTCCAGCCCTGTGGGTTGTACCAAGCCCCTCAGGCTGTGGTGACCTGTCACAGCAATGGAGTGATTATGTCCAATCCTATTTCCTAAGCATGCCACTAGCTTACAGAATAAGGCACTTTTGTTCCAGCTGTTTTCTCAGCGCCTGGCCCTCTAGTTCTTTCCAGTCTTTGAGAATCCTATTTAACCTTTAAATCCCTGGTCCAGTGCCTCCTTCTCCACAAAGACTTTCCTGGCTTCCCCTTTGCCAGGTAGAACAATTCCTTCCCATATGTTCCCACAGCACCTTGCTGGTGTCTTTAAAACACTACGACATTAGAACTTGATATGCTTTCATTTTAGATTATAGTTCAATGCTTACGTATATCTTTTCTGATTGATTGCAAGGTGATTTGGAGAAGGGCTAATCTTTCTTTATCCCTGTATCCCTCACAATAGCTAACACACTTGCAATCAATGTTTGATGAAGTAATATGGATTAAATTAAAAGGGACATTTTTCACAACCCCATCAGGGATTTCACCAGCATCTAGGGTTTGTCTGTCTGTATATGCCATCTATTCCCCATTCCCTTCCTCTTCCCAACTCCTGTGCTGGTGTGAAAGGATGTATGTCCCCTAGAAAAGCCATGTTTTAATCTAAATCCCATTTCTTAGAGGCAGAATAATCCTTATTCAATACTGTGTGTTTGAATCTGTTATTAGATCATCTCCCTGGAGATGTAACCCAATCAAGAGTGGTTGTTAAACTGGATTGGGGGGAATGTGTCTCCACCCATTTGGGTGGGTTTTGATTAGTTTCTGGGGTCCTTTAAAAGAGGGAACATTTTGGAAAATGAAAGAGATTCAGAGAGAGCAGAGAATGCTGCAGCACCATGAAGCAGAGAGCCCACGAGCCAGTGACCTTTGGAGATGAAGAAGGAAAACGCTTCCCGGGGAGCTTCATGAAACCGAAAGTCAGGAGAGAAAGCTAGCAGATGATGTCTTGCTCGCCATGTGCCCTTCCAGCCAAGAGAGAAACTGTGACTGTGTTCGCCATGTGCCTTTCCAGATAAGAGAGAAACCCTGACTGTGTTCACCATGTGCCTTCTCACTTGAGAGAGAAACCCTGAACTTCATCAGCCTTCTTGAACCAAGGTATCTTTCCCTGGATGGATGCCTTTGATTGGACATTTCTATGGACTTGTTTTAATTGGGACATTTTCTCAGCCTTAGAATTGTAAACTAGCAATTTATTAAATTTCCCTTTTTAAAGCCATTCTGTTTCTGGTATATTGCATTCCAGCAGTTAGCAAACTAGAGCAACTCCCATCACCACTCCCTCACTATAGTTTTTTTTTCCAGAATGCTTTTTTCTTTTTTTGGCATAGGTAGGCTCTGGGAAGTGAGCTAGGCACTCCGGCATGGCAGGCAAGAATTCTGCTATTGAGCCACTGTTGTACCACCCCAGAATGTATTTTTATGGCCATGATTGTCATCTTAGTGAGGAAGTAAATCGTGTTATCTTTTCCCTTGTATTTGCATTTTAGACTCTATTTCTAATTTTCTGGTGGAAAGCCTTTTCCATGTTAAAAGCATTTCAGGTTCCCATTGGTTTTCTTCCCTTCTTTAGGTCTGCAAATCTAAAACATTATGGGAAAAGAGTTTGAAGGAGTGGGTCAGTGCAAATTTGCCAGAGGTGATAAAACTGCAGTTTATAAAATATTGTATTGTATAAAATACATTTGTGGGTGGTGCAATGGTGGCTCAGTGGCAGGATTCTCGAATGCCATGCCGGATACCCGGGTTTGATTCCCAATGCCTGCCCATGCAAAAAATATATAAAAAATATTGTGCAATCCCTGTGAGGTTGGGAACAACCTCTGTAAAGTAGCCTCCAGCAAATCCAGCACTGGCATGTGAGTTTCTGAGCCAGCTTGTGGACCAAATGCATGTTCTCCAGGTGACGCCCAATCTGGAAAAGTACCCCAAGAGGAAAAAGATGACACGTGGCTCCTGTGTTGGAGGCCTTGGGACGCTTCTTGGAGCAATGGCATTAGTAGGAACCATTTAGTGGAACAACATACCACATACTTTATAAGTGATGATAGATGACCAAAGCCCTTTTTCCTTAACCAAGACCCACAGCGAGAACTGCATTTGTATCATAACTCAAGCCTTCATATATATATATATATATATATATATATATATATATATATTCATTCATCTCAGATATATATATATATACTTCCTGAATCAGCTACAAGCAGGCTCTGCAACCCATTGCTAAGCATATATATATATATATCTGAAATGAATGTTTCCCAGAATAATTCATACCTTTACTACACAAAACATTCTTCATTTTCTGTCCTGTTCTACTGCATTGTGTTACATTCTTTAGAAGGTTGGCCCTTCAATGTACTCCTATGGCTCGAGGAATTCCTCCAAGTTTTACCACACACTGTCCACTTTGAACCTACTTGTTCTTGTTTTTTTTCCCTCCCACTTCTATCTTTTTGACTCACATCTGGATTCTCTCCTTGTGCCTTGCTTCTCCAGTTTGATGTCTCATTTGGAAGAACTGCCTAAGCTTTTGATTTTAGTTTCTACATAAGATGTTTTCTCTTGCCGAACCTTGTCTTTAACCATCATCGCCCAGGGGCAAGTCCTGCTGGGATTGCTACACCCAGTCTTGGCGTACAGACTTTACACACCCTGTTTCAGGTGCAGTGCCCCAGGTTCTTGCTGTGTGGGAGGAAGGATCAGACAATGAGTGAAGTAGCTCATCTCTGAAAAACTGGGAATCCAGCCCATGCTTCCTGAATCAGCTGCAAGCAGACTCTGCAACCTATTGCTTAGCATGATGGTTCATTCTCTGGGGTCCTGGGGGAGTACAGAAATCAAAGGATCTTAGAGACATAGACACGTCTGAATGACCCATGTGAACTAACTGGCCACCGTCTTTGTGTGAACCACATTTCTTCCATTCATTGATTTGGGACCTCCTTGCTGTCGATGCATTCAGGCTGATTTTTTCCTTTGGGACTGTTTCAATTCCCAGGTGCTTGTTATTTAAAATTTACTGTTCATACACTTGTGTGCTAAGTTGCCACTAATGCAGATAAATGTAGTTCCACATACTCACTGAATAAATCTGTGGCAACATCTGTTTCTCCAGGATCAGGGAGCTTCTCACAAACCAACGAAAGAGTATACCTGCAAAGCCTGGTGTTTCTTGCCCTTTCCCTTGAACCAATGTTCATAAAGGAAAAAAATACCATGCGTTATTAGTCCAGATTCCTGCTATGAATATTTGAAACATTCCTTTTTTATTTGGATGCAATATTATATATTCACATACAATGTAATCATCCAAATTATACAATGAAAAATTGTTCACACTATCATCATATAGCTATGCATTCATCATCACAATCAATTTTCTTTCTTTTTTTGTGAAATACAACATATATACAAAAAACTAATAAATTTCAAAGCATACCACAACATTTAGTTGTAGAACAGATTTCAGAATTTGGTATGGGTTACAATTCCACAGTTTTAGGTTTTTACTAGTAGCTGCTCCAAGACACTGGGGACTAAAAGAAATATCAGTATAATAATTCAGCAATCGTACTCATTTTTTAAACCCTCCCTTCTCTGTATCACTCCACCATCTCCTTTGAACTTTCTCCTACTCTTTAAGGGTATTTGGAATATGCCCGTTCTAATTTTTTTATTTTTTCTTGTTGGAAGGGGCTGTCAATAATACGGGACAGGGGGGTGGAACTAGTTGATGTTCTGGAGAGGCTGGATCCTCTGAGTTTCAGGACTTATCTCACCTAGGAACCCATATGGAGGTTGTAGGTTTCTGGAAAGTAATCATAGTGCATGGAACCTTTGTAGAATCTCAGATAAAACCCTAGATGTTTTTTAGTGTTGTCAGGAATGGTTTTGGTTGGGGTTTGGCAAGCTATGGTAGATAGCAATGTCTAGCTGAAGTTTGCATAAGAGTAGCCTCCAGAGTAGACCTTCAACTCTATTTGAACTCTCTCAGACACTGATAGCTTAGTTGTTACACTTCTTTCCCCCCTTTTGGTCAGGATGGCATTGTTGACCCCATGGTGCCAGGGTTGTCCCCTGGAGACATATCCCGTGTTGTAAGGAAGACTTTCACTGCAGGATGTCATGTCCTATATAGTGGGGAGAGTAATGATTTCACTTGCAGAGTTGGGCTTAGAGAGATTGAGGCCACATCTGAGCAACAAAAGAGGTCCTCTGGAATTAATTCTTAGGAATAACTATAAGCAGGCTAAATTTCTCCACTACACAAATAAGATTCACAAGAGGAAACCTCAGGAACAGGGGCTTGGCCTATTGACTTGCGAGTCCTTAATGTTTGACAAAGTATCAGAGATTTCTCCAATGGTAAACTTTAATAGATCCATATTTTTTCTCCCATCCCTCAAAGAACTTTGCCAATACCTTTTGGTTATCAACTTAACATGCTTGGGGGTGTATCTAGGCATTACACCAAGCTATACAGGATTACAGGCCTTTATTCCCACTCTAGGCTCCCTGTGCCTGGGTTGTTTAAATGATTTGTCCAGACAGATTGAACTAGACTATGTGCCACAGAAAACTTAAGTTATGAACAAAATAAACTTTTCTTTCTTTGGTCTCATAGAGTAGGTGAAGTTCTAAAATACAGACAACATCTTCTTTAGCTTTGTATTCTGAATTACCTTAATCCAGGCCTGATTGGCCTCACTCTTATCTCTAAATACCAGGTTATACATATATAGCACAGCCTCTCAAAATCTAGAAATAACAATTACCACTCCAGACTAAGTGTTCCATGTTCCATGTTCCAGAGGATGTGAACTCATTTTAAGAAGGACATCTTTGAAGATGCATTATCCATAAAGGTGTGGACTCATCTGAATAGAATCTTCTAAAATTCTACTTAGGTGAGGCCCAATTGAATCAGGGTAAGCCTTAATCGGTATGACAGGAGACCTTATACAAAGAAGTCAGAAGTCAGAGAAAACTACAGGAAGAAACCTTCATTCAGCAGAAACCAGAAGAAGAGACACAAGGAGAGAGAGATGACCACGTGACCAGAAGCAGAGATGCAAGCCAGGAACCCCAGGGATGCCAGCAGACCTGAATCAGAGTACCAGGAACTTCGGGGAGAAAACATGGCCTTGCCATTGCTGTGATTTTGCACCTGGCCTATGAAACCATGAGACAATAAATTTCTGTTGTTAAGCCAACCAATGTGTGGTGCCTGTCATGGAGACTGAGACAGCTTCAAAAGAGAAATCCTTGGGCACAAAATACCCCACATCAAAAAGCTTGATTTCAGCCACATTCTTTGTGGGGGCACTGGACTGGGGGACAGGGGAAGATAGGCAAGTCTTGATTTGGTGAAGGAAGGCAGAGCTCTATAAACACAGGGTGGTTTATTTCTCAGCCTTTCTTACACATCAGAAAGGAAAATGAGTAGCAGGATTTTCTGGGGTTGGGCCTTGACTGAGATGTTTTCCATTTCATACTTTTGTTTACTTGGTTTCAACAGCCACTTTTTAAATTAGCCCTGGGGGCAATGGGGCACCCATGTGAGTGAGAGATGCTGGATTTAGCAAAGATCCTTAGGGAAGGGTGCCCTTCCCACACAACAGGGCCCTGCAGGCACAAGGACAGGAAGTTATGTGAAGAATGTGGTGTCACCAAGTCTGAACACAGCCGTGGTGGGACATTGGCATGGGCTTGCTTGCTCTTGACTTCAGCTTACTCAGGAGCTCAAGGACACTGGCAGAGCTGCTGCCTCAGAGAAGGGACTGCCAGCCCATTGGCGGTTTTTCCTGTCTCCCTATCAACACTGTCTTGAGGAGAACATACGTAACCAATTGTGATCTGGGGTCCACCGTGTCAGTCCGTGAGGCAGAGAACAGTTGGGTGAGTCCATGTTGGGGCACGGAAGAGGGTGCAGGCAGAAATGAGAGGCATCTGACTCGCTCATCTTCTACTTCCATGCCCCAGTGAGACATGTCTCATGTCACACTTTTAGAGGGTCAGACAAAATGTGTACAGGGAGACAGAAAAGCTGCTTTGTGCAAGGACCTGGGTGGGTATGGGAGGGAAAAATAACTGCCAATACTGAAGATTCTTCAAAAGAAAGTGAATGAGGCCCATTTTGTTATCATTCCAGTAATAACTGGGATGGCAAATGGAAATTCTAGATAAAAAACTCAATTATGCTTAAGTGTTTTTTGATGAGTAGCACAATGAAAGGAAAGAATATGGGGTTCCAGGTCAGAATGCCCAGCATTCAAATCCCAGGTCTGTGACTAATTGACTCTTTGATCTACTCTGAGCTTGTTGTCTTGTTTGTAAAATAAGCACTCATTCAACAATTTCTTATTGAGTACTGATGACATACTGTATTCTGAGAGAAAAAAAAACCACAAAGAAAAAAACCCTGCATAGAGTTTGCAACCTAGTGGGAAAGAAAGAATGAAGAAATAAATATATACTGTATTATATAGCTATAAGTATAATGAGAAAGATAAAGCAGGGAAAGTACATAAGGAGTGTGTGCATATGCATGTATGTGTGTGTGTGTGCATGCTGGTAGTAAAAATCTCTACCACCCAAAGATTTAAGATCAAATGAAATAAATGTATCTAAAATCCTTGAGAGTCAGCAAGAAATAGCCCCATTCCCTGCCCTGTCCAACCAGAGAAAGGTGCAGGGAGAGGCAGTGGTTCCCCAGCCCTGTATGTGTGGGGGTTGGTGGCCGCCTGTCGGAGCTGTGGAGGGTACATTCTTACTATGGGTGGTCCCGTGAACAAGGTGGTCTTAGAATCCCCATTAAGACTTCAGGATTCTCAGTCATCTTTCCTTCTGTGTAGCCATGGGCAGGGCAAGCTGCTGCTTTCATCTTTACAAGCTACTGCACTTCCTTCATAGGCTGTGCTGCATTAACAGGTGCGACGTGCTTAGAGCAGTGGTGGCACAGGTAGATGAGATACACCTAAGCTGTTATTTTCATTGCTTTCCCACTGATGGGGAGGGATTCCATGACCTGCTTCCCTCTATTTCAGGCAGAGAGAGAGAGAGCAGAATCAGCCTAGAGAAAGCTCATCCAATAAATCATTCCGACTCCCTAAAGAGTCTCACCCTGGCAAAGGAGGGCTCTACTGACTCTCTGAGGAGGGGTGTTGGGGACCACCTGAAAGCAGAGTTGATGGCAGAAGGTGCCGGGCTGGTGGGGGTGCTGTGGAGGTGATCCCATTGAGAAACTCATGGGAATGGGATTTACGTTCAGATGTGTGGTGACTACAGGGTGAACCAGCAGGGAACAAGGAGGGCCTCACTCCCTGTGGGTTTTGGTTTCATTTTGCATTAATGACAGCCATCAACCAGATCCTTCCTAACCTCAGTCAGGACTGGTTTTTGCTTAATGCAGCTTCCGTAACAAATAGAGAACTGAGACGAGGGGTTCCAGCTCATTCTCAGCACTGGGAGATCTGAGGACAAGTGGTGACCAACGAGCACTTTCTTAGCTGTGACATGTGTCAGTTCTAGGACCTACCCATGGATCCAAGGAAGAGGCCAAAGAGCTCTAGGATGAGAGTAGACTGAAAATACTCCACAAAGAAGGAGGGTCTCTGCTCAGCTCTGGGATGCTCCTTAGGTCAGCAGGCTTAGCTCCAGCGCGGTAACAGGTCAGTTGGGGGATGAGGCAAAAATACCTTGGAGACACGCTGTGACTTATGCTTGGTAATATTTTGGAAATGCTCCCCATGCCCCACCTCTGAAGCAGTGTGCACCTGCATCCTAGTTTACCGTGGACAATGATCCTCTGAGGTAAGCATCATTAATTCCCCCACTTACTGCTGAGGAAACTGAGACTTGAAGAGAATTGACAAGGTTCTTGAAGAGCAATTTGTCTAATGCAAGTAGCTAAAGAATGGGGAAGCTGGGAATTGGAATCCATCTGATTCCATGGAATCCATCTGATTCCAATGCTTGATATCACCAAACTTTGTGAGTCATTTCATTTTTTATTAGAGAAAGTTGTAGGTTTACAGAAAAATTATGCAGAAAATATAAAGTTTCCCTATGCCTTCCCATTCCCCAAACAGTTTCCCCTATTTTTAACACTTTGTATTAGTGTGGTAACCTTGTTAAAATTGATGAAACACTAATATTAAAATTATACTATTAGCTATACTTCATAGTTTCATTAGGTTTCACCATTTGTGTTGTACAGCCCTATTTAAAAAAAAATTATTCTAGTAACATAAATGCAACTTAGAATTTCCCCTTCTAACCATATACAAATAATCAATCAGAGGTGTTAATTGCACTCACAATGTTGTGCTACCATCTCCACCATCCATTATTAAGCCTTTTCTATCACCACAAACAGAAACTCTGCACCAATTAAGCATTAAATCCCCATTTCCTCCCCCCTTCCCCAGCTCCTGGTAACCTGTATTCTAGTTTCTGACACAAGGCATTTGCTTATTCTAATTATTTCCTATCAGTGAGATTATAACATAC
This sequence comes from Myrmecophaga tridactyla, assembly GCA_004026745.1. NCBI lineage: Eukaryota > Metazoa > Chordata > Mammalia > Pilosa > Myrmecophagidae > Myrmecophaga > Myrmecophaga tridactyla. The sequence goes on from PVIY010014758.1 coordinate 32,475, forward strand.
TTGTGCTTTTGTGTCTGGCTTAGTTTATTCAACACGTTGTCTTCAAGGTTCATTCATGTTGCCACATGTATCAAAACTGTATTCCTTTTTAGATAGTATTCTATTGTATGTGTAGATCCAGTTTGGTTTGTCCATTCATCTGTCCATGGATGCTTGGATTGCTTCCATCTTTTGACAATTGTGAATAATACTGCTGTAAACATCAATGTGCAAATGTCTATTTAAGACCCTGCTACCAATTCTTTGGGTATATACTTAGAAGTAGTATTGCCTGGGCATATGGTATTTTATTCTTAATTTTCTGATGAAATACCAAATTGTTTTCCTCAGTAACTGCATCATTTTACAATTCTACCAACAATGGACGAGTGTTCCTATTTTTTCTACATCCTGTCCACCCCTTGTTATTTTCCATTTCTTAATAGTAGCCATGCTAATGAGTGTAAAATGGTATCATTGTGTTTTCAATTTGCATTTCCTTAATGGCTAATTATGTTGAGCATCTTTTCATGTGCTTATAGATCATGTATATATTTTCTTTGGAAAAATGTCAGTTCAAGTCTTTTCACCATTTTTTTTGTTGAATTGTTTGTCTTTTGTTAGTGAGTTGTAAGATTTCTGTATATATTCTAGAAATTAAATCCTTGTCAGATATGTGAATTTCAAGTATTTTCTCCCTTTCGGTAGGTTGTATTTTACTTTCATGATGAAGTCCTTTGACACACAAAAGTTTTTAATTTCAGTGAAGTCCCATTTATTTTTTCTTTTGCTGCTTGTGCTTTTGGTGTAAAGTCTAGGAAACAGTTGCCTAATTCTAGGTCCTGAAGAGGTTTCCCTATGTTTCCTTCTAGGAGTTTTAGAATTTTCATTTTTATATTTAGGTCTTTGATTCACTTTAAGTTTATTGTTGCATATATTGTCAGGTAAAGGTCCACCTTAACTTTTTTGCACACTGCTATTCAGTTTTCCCAACACCATATTGAAGATCCTTTTTTAACAGTCTCCATCTGATACGTCCACAGTCTGGTGTTCTTAGTTGATGATGGTTTCTGAATTTTTATCTTCTCCTTTGGATGGACCATTATTTTTTTACTTCTAATCTTTTGTTGCCTATTGTACATTTTAATATTTTAAAGTGTTAACTCTGGGATTTAGTCCCCGAGCTCTCTGTTTATATCCAACTAGTGATATGACAAAGATTTCCTGGGGTACCACGAGCTAACAAAACCAGACAAATGCAAAGAACACTTTTCTCAGTCCTTATAAATTGGATCTTCACTGGCCACCACCCTCCTTCAGAGTTTAACTCTTCCAACAAGATTAGTCCAAAGCAAAAATGGCACACAGAGTCATCTCCGTGTTTTCTAAGACTATGCCTTTTCCTGAAGTTGTGCTTGCTCACAGTCTTAAGAACTCCCCTGTTTAAAAGTATATGAATTTCCTCTCTAGTTCTTATGGAATAGACTTTTCCCCTTCCTGAATGCTCTGTTGTATGCCTTTAGATATTCTTTAAGGGATGATCCTTTGCCCCCAGCCACTTTGACTTAATTGTTTCTTACACTCCTTTAGCTGTCAGACAGCTGCTTCTGCCTGCAGGTTGTGTTCTGGGAGCTTGAGCCAAGATGAGTTTCCTGGGTCAGTCTTTCAGACTGTTACCCAATAGATTGGTGTATGTGCATGGAAGTTATTCTGCTTCTCCTGGAATGAAATCAGGGTCCCACAATGAGAGCACAGACTCGGGTAGAGACAAGCCCTCAAAGGTGCCAGGGGAGTTTCTCTTAACATTTTTTAAGTTGTGCTCTCTCTCTCTTTTTTTTTTTTTACATGGGCAGGCACTGGGAATCGAACCTGGTTCCTCTGGCATGGCAGGTGAGCATTCTTGCCTGCTGGCCACCATGGCCCGCCCAAGTTGTGCTTTCTTGATTTGGCACTTTCTTATTTACTTCAAACCTTGAACTGTTTTTCTGGACTTTTGAGGAAATTAGCTCTACCAAATTTTAGTTGTTGTTCAAAGATTCTATGGGACATGGTAACCCTGGAGCATCTTATATTGCCTTCTTGGTGGACTGGTTTATTTACTTTTTAAAATGAGTTAAAGGGCGGGCCATGGTGGCTCAGCAGGCAAGAATGCTTGCCTGCCATGCCAGAGGACCCGGGTTCAATTCCCGGTGCCTGCCCATATTAAAAAAAAAAATGAGTTAAAGTTGGGTCATGGAGTCTTTTGAAGATTGTTCTCACCCACTGGACTGAGAAGGAGAGAAAGGGCAGGGTCAGATCCACCAGGCTAGGAGTCTTCTATGCCCCTGGCCACTGTAGGTGTGCTACAGATGTGAAAGTAATTTTTGGGTGTCATGCAGGAAAAAAGATTGAGAGCCATATCCCAAGCTGTTTCCATAACCCAGATCATAGACTTTCTACTGCTTTTCTTATAAATATATTCTCCTGGAGATGAGGTGAAGAATTTTTCAAAGGTCTGAGAGATAACATGTTGGTCAGGACAATGGAGTTTAATTGTCCACCTCCCCTCAAAGGCAATTCTTACACTGGGATCTGTATGAGTCAAGATCTTCAAAGAAACAGAACCATCCATAGGGATTGGCAAGTCTGAATTCCATAGGGAAGGCTGCAAGCAGAAAACTTCAAAGAAAGTGGTTCTGAAATCTGGCATGCCCAAACTCGGTAGGGCAGGCTGCAAGTTAAAAATTCTGATGAAGCTGGATGGCTAGAGAAGAGGCAGAAATTCTTCTTTATGACTTCTGAAATTCTCAGTTCTGCTTTAAGACCTCCAATTGATTGGATGAAGAGACTTCCCCATTGCTAAGGGAAATCTTTGTTGATTGTAGGTGCAATCAGCCCTAGGTGCAATCAACCGACTGGATGCTAATCCATCTGCAAAATACCCTCACAGAAATAATTAGGCAAGTGCCTGCTTGACCAAAAAACTGGACACTATAACTGAACCAACTTGGCACATACAATCAACCATCACAGGCTCCTCTACCATCCTTCCTTCTGAGGAGGTAACATGCCAGTTCTAGCTAAGAGGCTTAGATGTGATGTCAGGCCCAGGAACTACAGAACCATCTCTGGTGGAGCCCACTAGATACTCTCCTTGCCATGTGAGAATTATTTTCTCCTAAGAGTATGGGTTTCTTCCATAGATCTGATAAGGGTTTAATATACAGACTATATAAAGAACAGCCACAATGCAAGAACAAAAGTTCAAATAATCCAACTTTTATTGGATTATTTGGATGTCAAAACACTTGAATAGACATTTCTATAAGGAAAATTTACAAATAACCAATAAATACATGAAAAGATGCTCACCAACATTGGTTATCAGGTAAATCCAAATGAAAACCACAGTGAGATACCACTTCATATTCACTAGGATGGCTACTTTTTTTTTTTTTTTTTTTTTTTTTGGCATAGGCAGGCATCAGAAATCAAACCTGGGTCTCTGGCAAGGATGGCTATTTTAAAAAAACCTGAAAATGATACATATTAGTGAAGATACAGAGAAATAGGAATCCCTATACATTGCTGGTGGCACGTAGAATGGTGCAACTATTGCGGAAATTAGTTTGGTGGTTCCTCAGAAAGTTGAAAATAGAATTACCATAATGACCTAGCAGTCCCACTTGGTATGTTCCCGAAAGAATTGAAAGCATGGACTCAGACAGATTTTTGTACACCAATCTTCATAGCAGAATTATTTGCAATACTCAAAAGTGGAAATGACCCAAGTATCCATCAACAATAAATAATAAACAAAATGTGGCATATCAACTCAATGGAACAGTTTTCTGCCATAAAAAGGAATAAAGTTCTGATGCATGTTACATCATGTTGAGAGAAATAAACCAGAATGAAAATGGAAATATTAAATGATCTTGATTATGTGAAATACCTGGAAGAAGCCAACTTCATAAGGACAAGCAGTTATTAATAGATTACCAGGGATCAGGGGCTGAGTGGGAAGGGCAGAGGGAGTTATTGCTTAATGGGTGAAGAATTTCTGTTTGAGTTGATGAAAAAGTAGGGGTAATGGATTTCGGTGATGGTAGAACAATATTGTGAATGTTAACTAATATTACTGAATGCTGAAGATACACTTAAAAATTTTTTTAAATGGGAAATTTTGAGTTGTATATTTGTTACTACAAAAAAGTTTTAAAATTAGATGGACAAAGAGAATGGGTTTATAAACACATTCATTTCTCCTGCTGTCCCTCCTTCAAGAGGCAACCTTTGACACAGGGTTTGATTCTTCCAGCTCTTCTACTATAACTTGTATCCTTTCGACCCCAAAAAGTCAGAAAGACATAAAAAGCATCTGTCTTTCTTTTTAAACTCCTCTGTCTTCTTTTCTGTCTCTGAGTTCAGTAGAAAGCAAGCACAAGGGCTATCTGGTACCCAAGTCTTCCCTACATACTGCCTTTCCTTCCAGATGAGCACAATTATTGGGGGAAAAATGATGCCTCTTTTAAGTACTGAGTCATTTGTCTTTGAGCCACCAGGACAGGAACCATGGGCAATGTTGAGGAGCTGAGAGTGGGCCCTGGCCAATTGTCAGCAGCAGAACAAGGACTGCAGTCCTATACCCACAAGGAACTGAATTCTTCCATCAATCTGAATGAGCATGGAAGAGGACCCCCAACCGCAGTCTTGTGGAAACTGAACAGAGGACCTAATTAAGCTCTGCCCAGACTTTGACCTACTGTGATGTGCAGTAATAAATGGGTTTTGTTTTAAGCCACTAGGTTTGTGTCATATTTGTTATGAAGCAATAGACTTTTAAAAAAATACGAAAAGAAGGCTCAACCTCATAAACAGATATGAACTTTGAGTTCCCTGAGGGGACATTTTTTTTCTTACAAGTGAGAGAAGACAGCTGTAGTGTTAAAGGGGTCCATGATGGAATGACTAGTTTACTACTTTCCTACTTTAGAAAGAAAATTTACCAGCATGCAGATGTAGATACCTTGGATGATTACAGTTCCCCTACAATAGAGGGATTTTGCAAATGACGTACCCATTGCTATTTCACATTTTAGTGGACATTTCTCTTATGGGGAATGAGCAAAAGAATATCAGAAAAGCCAGTGAAACTAATCATTAAGAGCTGGGCCATTTTTCAACCCATGTGTACACTGTAGAAGATTCCACACAAAGCATTCAAGAGGAATAGGTATAAATTATAATAGCAACTAGGAGCAAATAATCATTGAAGTCTATTTTCATATATTCAGCTTCACTTCTTACTTTCATCAATGCCCACCCATCTCTATCACATACTACAATCAGTCTATGTACCTGTTTTAGTTTCTGTGTTACTAAATCAGAGAGCATGCAATGGGTTGGCTTAAGCAATGAGAATTTATTAGCGCATGGTTTTGAGGCCAGGACAAGTCAAATCAAGGCATCATCAAGGTGATGCTTTTTCCAAGAAAATTGTGGATTTCTGGGCCTGGCTGCCCATGATCCTTGGTCCCAGGCTTCTGTCACATGGCAATTCATGTGGCAGCCTCTCCCGGCATCTCCCTTCTCTTTGGGGTTCCATTGACGTTCAGCTTCTGGCTGTTTCCTCTGACTTTTTCTCTCTCTGTGACTCTTCCAGAAAGCTTTCTGTAATAGGATTAAGAACCATCCTGATTCAGCTGGGCCACACCCAAACTAGAGAGAAACCTCATTCAAAGGGTCCTATTCACAAGGTTCACACCAACAGGAATGGATTAAGTTTAAGAACATGTTTTTCTGGGGTACACATAGCTCTGGGCCACCACAGTACCCTATTTTAATTTTGCTTTGTTTAATTAATATAATTTTGCATGCATGCACTCTTCCCAATTATATCACAATCCACTGAGAATATGGGTTCTGGATCATAAAACTTGGATGCAAGTATAGGATTGGCTTCTTAAAAGCTGTGATCTTTTTAGATGGTAAATTAACAGCTTTGAGCTTCCATTTCCTGAGCAGAAAATAGGAGTGTCTGTAATACCCAACTTAAAGAGTTGTGACTATCAGATCAAATGTGAATTTTAAGTGTCTCAAGCCTGCATAAACTATTTTTTTTAATTCTTTTTAATTTCTATTTTTATTGGCAAACCAAAACAACATACAAGCATGAACATTCTTAGCATACCAACATTCCATAAATGGTGTACAATCAATGGCTCACAATATCATCACATAGTAGTATATTCATCACCATGATCATTTTTTAGAACATTTGCATCACCCCAGAAAAAGAAATGAAAAGCAAAAAGAAAAAACTCACATATACCATACCCTTTACTGCATAAACTATTAAAAGCTACATGCTACATCATGTTGTATTTTAGCTTTCCTTTCTCTAGGTATCAGAAGCTTGCAAGTCCACTTAAAGAATAGAGTCAGGATACTTTTAATGAAACAGCAATAGCTAGGAGAGTCCTCAGGCTTCCTACCGCTTCCCACACTTTCTCCTCAGCTCCTTTGACTCCAGAGAGATGTCTGGGCCTCCCAAGCTGCCTGATGAAGTCGCTCCACTTGGTTCCAACAGCGGAAGCACTGGCCTCGGTGTGGGCCCCAGCCTATGTCAGCCAACGTGTTTGATAAACCCCGTCTGCCCTGCAGGCCCTCACAGAGCATGAATGCCCTTTGGGAAGATGGCTCCCTTGGCAATGCCCCTTACCGCCTTGCGCTCACGATTGCTTTTCTTCATCCACTACCAATCCCCGGACCTACCCACATGGCAGCTCCGGTGCCCCTTCCCAGGCTGAGGTAAGACATTCGCAGCCCCCAGTCCCTGACCCAATTCCCTTCAGCCCTTGCTCTTTGCTTGACTTTCTTTCCATCTCTGGAACCTGACATTCCATACCTGCTTCTCGCCGCATAAGATCTGTCCACTCACTAGACATCGTCTCTGCTTTTAGTAAAAATTTTCTCTATTGATTTAGGCATCATCCTCAACCTTGGACAAGAAGCTTCCCTCCCCCCTGCCCCACCGTGAGCTCTCGTGGAGTACCTCTCTCTTCCACTCCCACTGGAGAAGGTCTAGCTTGTGCACTTTTTGGTTACCTATTTATTAAATAAATATTTTTAATGAGCACATAATACAGGCTCAGGATGTTTTAGGAGGTTTACAAGCATTAACTCATTTACTCTTTGCAAGAGGGGGTTAGGTACTATGATAATTCCTGTTTCACAGAGAAGGAAAATGGGAGCAGAAAGGAATCATTTGCCCACAGGCACTCAGGGAGCCGGACTGTAATTCAGCCCAGGGGTTGGTCTCATCTGTACCAGGAACCACCATCCCACCAGGCCTGCCACCACCTGCATCTTCCACCCAGGTGTGAGGGGTCTTTCCACTGGGCGTGGTGGGGTTGGAGAGTGAGGCATTATTTCCAATCGCTCCAGAAGCCCTGACAAGCCCCTCCTGCAAGGAAACCTCTGCCTGGATGAAGCTCAGAGTTTCACCCACACATGCTCTCATTTATCCGTGGTACGCGTTCTTTAACCTCTGCAATTATCACTATTTTAAACGCTCTTGAAGCATTACCTTCACACAAATTGCTCTGAGGGGATTTAGGCTCATTCCAATTTTCTTCTATTTAAATAGTCCTGCTGCCTTCGCACAACAGACTTAATGTTTTTCTTAGGTTATTTCTCTCTGTGTGTATGTGCACGTGTGTGTGGTGGGGAGTATTTGAAATGATAAGGTCTAAGTGTGAACACTGAGATTACTCCTGATATATAAAGCTCCAGGGACGATGAATCAATTCACAGTAACACAGAAGATAGTTTGATTTACTCGCAGTTCTACCAATACTAGGCTTTACCGTTTTCATTTTATCTGTTTTATTAGGTTTCTAATGATACCTTAGAATTGCCTAAATCTGCATTGCCTTTATCATTAGGGAGTCTGTGCACTCGTTCAGGTGACAGTTTTGCTTTTCAAATTCACTTTTTCCTTGTGTGCACATTATGGGGCATTATGGGGACTTTAAAATCTAAATGTCCATCTGTCTGGAGGTCTGGTAGAATGCACCTTCTTTCCAAACAGGTCATGTGAGCCTGTTCCATACAAGCGTGGTAGGGACTTGGGTTCCAGGAAAGCTAGTACACAAGGCAATGCCGGCGTTTTGTGTTTTTGCTCACGCTTGACATGCATTTGCTAAGGGTTTGATTTCAGACAGCTTTCTAACATTCGTGCATTGTAACAATCTTCGGCCCCGTGGTGAAAGCAGCCCCTGACTGAGGCGGCAGGTGGGCAGGGGGCAGTAGGAGATTCCAGAAGGGCTGTCAGGCAGGGCAGCGTGGAAACCCCTCCTTTCCTCTGAATGTTTAAACTGCGATTCTGCGTGCACTTGACAATCAACGGGTCCCGGGCTCGTGAGCTTCCTGGTTGAAGGCACCGACCGGTCAGATGAAAGCGCCCAGCTAGGTTATCTCCAGGGGTGGGGCACCCCTACCGTGGGGCAGGCTTCTGGAAGCTTCGCCGGGGTGCTCTGGGGCTGCATGGAGCCGGGAGGTTCCGCCGGGCTCCTCCCGGAGAGAGGAAGCAGCAGGCTCAGAATGCAGGAGGGGTCGACGTGATCCTGCAGCGTTTACGCGGGCGCCAGACCTCGGAGGACGCAAGTCCGCGTTGGCTCCTTTGGTGGGCTGTCGGGCTTCCCAGCCCCATCGGGGATGGTTCTCTGAGGCTGGCTGGAGAAGAAAGCCCTGCTGGAAGGACGAAGTTGGTCTTGCCTTCCCGCCCAGCTCCGGAGGAGGGCCGTCCTTCCCTCTGCCGTCCCCCCACCTGTGCACACTTGTCTCTGCCCGTTGCACGTGGGTAGAGGGTCCTGCCTGGGAACTCTGAACTTCCGGTTCACCGGCTCTCTCCATCCCTGGATGGCTGACTTTAAAGAAGGGGCAGTGCCCCCCCAGCACCAATGCACGACTACCCTTTCTGAGCACACATTTCTAAGGCCGGTTCTCAGGAAACAGCTCTGGATCCTCACAAGGGAGGAGATTTCCTTAGAAGGTTAGGTGGATCCCAGGGCAGGCTGGGCCAGCTCTGTTAGCTGCCTGACTTGTAAGGAAGATGGTGACATGGGCAGGGTCTGCAGGAAGGAATTTCCCTGCCAGCCTGTATTTCTTAGGAAGGCCCAGGGAAGTTGTGTCTTATGTTTTCCATTTGTAGATACTCAGCGTTCCAAAAATCTGGCTTTGCAGATATGACACACACCTTCCAGGTACTGTTTAATGTACCCATGAACTTAGAGCTCAGTCCTGCCTCTTCTTACAGAGTATACACATTTCTCATCATCTGCTGATGCAGAAAGTATTGGAAAAGCCATCACACTTACAGAGCACGTGGCGGTAACTGCATTTGGCTGCTTGTCCCTATTTCCGGAAGTATTAGCTTTCACGATGGGTCTCTTTCTTTGTCATTAATTACTTCTTCTTCGTTCTGATTTCAAACGTTCTTCAAAATCAGTTGATAATTGATCATGAACTTGATAGAACCTAATGAATCCAATAAAAGATAGGGTTGTTTAACATATTCCAGATGCCAGCTGCTGTCAGGAGAACTGAGCAATCAGATAAGGCTGGGGGAGCCACAGCCCGCTTACCCGCACATGCGTGCTTGGCGTACTGCTTTGATTTCCAGAACCTGTATTAAAACCACTTAATGAAGTCTATTGAAGCAAGTGATCAAGAGTGCTTGTGAAGTTCGGCCAGTGGCGTTGTCAAGTTTTATTCAAATATCCTACTTAAAAAATAATGCTGTGCCCTGTTTCTATCTCCCTGCTGAACGTTTTATTTCTAACAAAATTATAATCACGAATTGACAGATGAAAAGTGTTTACAGATGTGAAGACTGGAAGGAAATGGCACACTTAATGATAACGACATGACTATGAATATAGCAAATACAAATTCATCATTACTTTCCAAATTTCACTTCTCCTTAAGAAATGAAAATTTGTTTTGTGTTTATAAAGCTCATTTCTGAACTAGAGGATGATATTGAAAAACCACAAATTCCAGGCAAAAACAGTCTTAGTTTCACTGCTTCTATTTTTACAATATTATATAGTTTAAATTCATTCCAAGTCATAAAAAAGGCAATTTGAAAACTGATGGTACCAGCAAATAAAATTGTATTTTTAAGGTACACATTTTTAAAAAAAATCCAGTTATCACAACTGTAAGTGAAACAAGAAGTTAGGAGACCCTGGAACCATGCGCCATTTTAGAAATGGAGTTAAAACTCAGAACATTCAATGTCCCCATTTGCCACTAGAATTAGAGATGAGATAAAGTAATGACAACCTAGAGCTTTCGAAACATCTAAGCCCCTTACTCTACTTTCCTCCCTTCAATTAGGGCAGTGTGTTCAAAGCATCTCCCATCTTTGGTCACTTAGTTCTTCTGGTGTCCACCCTCTTGGGTGCCCCGGACCTCTGGGAATCAAGGATGGTATTCTAGTCTGTTAGCTGCCGGAATGCAATATACCAGAAATGAAATGGCTTTTAAAAAGGGGAATTTAATAAGTTGCTAGTTTACAGTTCTAATGCCAAGAAAATGTTCCAATTAAAACAAGTCTATAGAAATGTCCAATCTAAGGCATCCAGGGAAAGATACCTTGGATTAAGAAGGCTGATGGCATTCAACATTTCTCTCTCAGGTGACAGGGCACATGGCAGACATGGCAGTGTCTGCTGGCTTTCTCGTGGCTCTACAGAAAGGACTCTCTCCAAAATATTTCCTCTTTTAAAGGATTAATAGGTGGAGTCACAACTCCATGGAAGCTGTTTGATCAAAAGTTACCACCCACAATTGGGTGGGTCACATCTCCGTGGGAACAATCAAAATGTTCCCACCCAGCAATACTGAATGAGGATTAAAGGACACAGATTTTCTGGGATCCACCACAGATTCAAACAAGCACAGATGGGCATTGGCTCTAACCAGATCAGCTGGCAGAAAGACCAACTGGGGAACTTACAGTGCTAAGGACTTCTGTGTCAGCTCAAGGGCACGGGTGGGTAGTAATGGAAGCCTGAGCACCCAGACAGTGGGAGAGCAGTTTGGGCTGATCCTTCCTGCTTCCTCAATGAACACATTTTGCTGCTTTCCCATGGATGGGCCACATTAGCCCTGACTATACAGCACTGAAGCTTCAATACAGGTTTAAATAAGATGATATTCTCAAAGCCTTATCACAAACTCTGATTTGATGCGATGGAGTTTTACGTGGTATGAGTTCTCTGAGTACATGTTTTATTGTATTTTATATTTTGTGTTATTTTCTTTCTAGTAAGTCAGAATGCTTTTGAGTTCCTGGAATGACAGGCACTCTGAGTGCTTTAAGGATATATAGCCTTATTATTATTTTGTTGGGTGGAGTGTGGCTAGCCTCTTCAAAGCCTTCGGAAAGTAGGCTCTTGCAATAAATTAGCCACAGTCTCAAAGGGCTGCTTTGCCCAGAGATTCACTGTTCAGGCTGCTCATTTCTCTGCCCTTCTCGTAATCCCTGAAAAAAACAGAAGCCTTTTTTGTGTGCCTGGGGTGGGGGTGGGGAGCCACAGGGACTGGCAGTCAAATCCTCCTGGATGAATGCAAAGCCAGCCTGGAGTTGCCAGGGAGCTTTCTCCAGCCTTTGTGGAAATTGAGGAGTTCGTGGAAGAAGCTTTCTCCCCATTTGTGGTGAGTTCACATGGGACAATGGGTCTGCATGGCTGAGGATTACCCAGTCAGCCTCAAAAGCATCAGGTCCTTTTAAGCCGAAGATCAAAATTGTGTGTCCAGGGATCCTGCTGCCGGAGCATTGTGTGATGATGGAGGGAGGAAACTTTTTTTTCCCCCTCTCTTCTCATGATGGCAAAACCTTCTCAGTATGGAAATATCTCTGCTGAGCTTCCGACATTTCACCCGCCTTTTCAGAATTCAGGCTGCATGATAACGTCCCCCTCAGGATTGTGCATGGGGCGGGGTGGGGGGAATGTCATTGAAAGGAGGCCTGGGGGGGCTGCCAGAGCCCAGATACCAGAGGGGAGGGGAGGCTGAAGTATGGGGGTGAGAGAGGGTCCAGGGACCTGGAACAGCCTTTCTCCCAGGACAGACCAGCCTCCTTGAAGGATGTTGGAGAGATTCCTTGTATTCACCTGTTCACTTCTGGCACATTTGTTACTTTCCGCTCAAGGGGTTTATATTCTGGGGAGACCAGCATGCCAAAGCACAACTAGGAAGAACAATGAAAAATATATAATGGGTATGTGAGATATACCCCAGATCCAAGTGCAAATCCCTGCCACCCAGTTTGTGGGTAGGATTTAGTCACTTCCCCGCTGCCCTTTGTTGGTGTAGGTAAGAGCACAGTTTTGGTGTAGGAAAGCATTAAATCTCACGGACTGCATTCACTCCCAAGAGGCATGCCTAAGAGCCTTGTCTCGAACTTATTTGGAGATAAATTGCTTTAATGTTTCAGTGAAGAAGACACGAGGAAATGCTTACCTGTAATCTCTATTGACCTTGAAGGCTTGGAAATCAGCACCGTGGTGCTAGAGAAATAGCACCAACAAGGCAGAAAGGAGCTTGCTTGTCCAATCATGAGTGTTCAGAAGTTTGTCTTCAAAGGATGTAGTGTGGTTGGTTCCTGCCTCAGGAACAGACGTCTGCTGGGAAGATCAAGGCTATCGCATCAGCTCCTCCATTGATAGCTGATGGAAACAAGGTAAAGGAGTCTTTGTGTGCCAAGTTCACAGGCCTGCTTTAGGGAGGACACATTGTTCTTATGAGGTGATGGGTTCTGAGCTCTTGGTGTTGGAATTTCTGTAGATGTGCTCCTTAAATTATCAGCCACTATTGTGCTGTAAATTGGGAAGGCCAACTGGAAGCTGATTGTGATTAGGAAGAGAATACCACTGGACCGCCACCCTCCAGTTGGACCATGGGTGCTTCTGGTATACCATGTGGCTCCCCTGCCACACTTTGAGGGATACATGGAGATGAAGAAGACACCAAGTGCAGAGGCTTTCCACTAGAGCAGCCTGAAGCACGGCCACCCTGGGGAGGTGATAGCAGAGATTATGGCCCTTAGAGAAGGGCTGGCCCTGGTCCCTGGACCCTCTCTCACCCCCATACTTCAGCTTCCCCTCCCTTCTGGTATCTGGGCTCTGGCAGCCCCCCCAGGCCTCCTCTCAATGAGATTTTCCCCCATGCACAATCCTGAGGGGTGACTATCATGCATTACAGAGGAACAGTGGGCTTTTACGTACTATTTCACAGTTTACAAAGCCCTTCCACTAACTCAATTGAGTGTGGCAACAATCCTGGGAGATAGAGTGAGACTGACATGGTGAACTCTACTTTTCATTAAAGGAAGTAAAAATTCAGATGGTAAAAGTGACTTCCAAGACAGAGACTCCTTGTGGTTGCACTGGAGTTTGAATATAGGTGTTCTTACTACAGTTCCTGACAATTATGTTTAAATGGATATAGAGATTGATGAACACTTGTTTCTCAAATTGTAGAACACTACAATTAAGTAGTCATTGTGTCCCAAGAAACAGGTCATTTTTGTTGAGATACAAGGAAAAACAGAGTTTACAAACTTCACCGTATTATGGCTTCAGCCTTAAGGAAGTCATTATCAGGAAAGGCAGGTGTTGTTTCTCTCCTCTCCTTTTCTCTCTTCTCTTTTCCTCTACTCTCTTCTTCTCAACTCTCCTCTCCTCAACTGTCCTCAACTCTCTTCTCCTCAGCTGTCCTCAACTCTCCTCATTCCTTCTCACCTCTCCTCCCCACTCCTTAAATTTCCTCTCCTCTCCTCAACTCTCCACTCTTTTCATCTCCTCTCCTGTCCCACATCAATCATGACATTTTTTTCTCCTGAGAGGAGATGTGAACATGTTAGCAAAGGAGATGTTTCCAATGTTTGGCGTTAGCACAGGAAATGACAAATCAACTTTAATATTTTAAGAATTATTTGGTTAATTTTTGATTAGGTGACACATTTACATGTTTTACAAATAAAAGATTATAAAATATTACCAACAAAGTCTTCCTCCCACTCCACTCCTCTACCCGTTTTTTTTTCTCCACCATATTAAAGCAGAGTCAACAACTGACTATAACTATTAATTTCTGCTGCATCTTCTCAGGGATTTTTCTTCATGTTTATACAAGCAGATGCAAATCCATATCCTCCCTTTAAAAATTCTGCCAAAGCTGTCTGTACCTAAATAATGATATATTTTATATACTTTCCCACATCAATACACATAGAGCTTCTTTATTCTTTTTACAGCTGTATTGTAATACATTATATAAATGCAACATAATACATTTAACCAATCCCTTATTGGTGGACATTTGGGTTGCCTATACTCTTTTGCAGTCACAGTGATATATTAAATCATTTTATCATATATCATTCCCCCATGTGCCCCAATATATATGTAGGATACATTCCTGGAAGTATAATTTGTGGATCAAAGGATAGATGTATTTATAATTTCCTAGATATTGCTAAATAGCCATCATGGTTATTTTACAAATTTACAGACTTGCCAAATCTACATGAAAATTATTGTATCAGACTTTTTAATTCTTGTCAGACTGCTAGATTATAAATTGTGTCTTAGTGGAAATGTTTAATATAACTCATATAAACTAACGAATGAAATACTTAGCAGTGTATTTCTAAGTACATGATTTCAAGCAACAGAAAAAAGGTACTGGCATTCTCAACCAATTCTCAACAGCCAGACAGAGCGTCACCAGAAGATGGCTTGCTAGATTAGGGAACTCCCCGAGTGCCATGGGAAAGAGTTTAAACCCTGTTCTGTAGGTGTGGGGAACAATGGAAAATTACTGAATAGAGAAGTAATACCTCAATTGCCTCCAACTGTTATGGGCTGTGTTCAGTGCTGTGTGCACTGACATAATATCGAAGTTTATATAAAAAAGCAGCACACATTAAACAGTGGGTCACTAAAGATAATACCACTTGTAAAGAATCCTAGAACGTCCCAGATTAATTGTTTGTGGCTTAGAATAGTAGTGGCTCAATTCCTAGAATATTTGCAGTCTTGCCAGGCACCAGCCTTGGTGCTACATCACTCCCCAACGCTATCCAAAGTATAGTACATTCAAGCATTGAGACTGGAGAGAAGGGAGGTAGAATCTCCTAACTCCCCAACATTGGACCAGTTGGAGGGCAGACCCTAATGGATATCACTTGTCACTTGTATGGTCTCCTTTCTTTCCCAAACATATTTACCTAATCACCCAATTAATAAAAAAAAGGAAGAGGAGGAAGAGAGAGAGAGAGTGTTTGTGTGTGTGGGGGGGGGTGCTAACAGAAGTCTAGAAAATTCAGAGGTTTCCAGGTCACAAGGATTTCCGTCCTGCTCATTTTAACTTGAAGTGAGTGAAGGAAAGTATGGAATTCACGGATAGTTCTTATTTTTATAGATATGCAGATCATGTCACCAAGAAATGGAATGGGTGCCCTTTGAAATATTCCAAACCTAAATGTAACTTGCTTTTGAATTGGCTATGACTTCGAATGATTTCTGTGTTGTGTGGTCTTTATTAGCATAAGTAGCCCAGTTCACCAAATGTATATTGACTTCTTGCTTTGAACAGGGCATGGGGGAGGAAGGTGGTTCTTTTATATCATATGTTCACTCATTGTGCCACAGACAAAAGGTTAAAAAAAATCTCTGGACACTGTTTGACAGGATTACCATGTGAAACTTTTATGAGCTTGACTTTTTCCAGTAGAATACAAACATTGCAGCCTTTAAAGATGCTAATGATAACGAACAGGTTTCATTTACTAAGAGCTTGGTTCATAGAGGGATCTTTTATTTAACCAGATAATTAGAAGAGATGTGCAAGCAGGGACACACAAGACAACTTGATAATTCTGCTTTACTTTTGCACATTCTGATGTATGTGAGTGTATTGTGCGTGTGTGCCTTTGTGTGCATGTCTCAGGAGTCACAGGGCAGAGCAGCGGCTGCTGAGTTTGCTCCTCCAGGGTTTCAGCTACACTTAGCATTCTTTACTGCACTCTCTTGCCCTAAGGAGACAGATGGTGTCCACCCTCATGCTTTGCCAGAGGTAATTACATTGATTCCCAGCAATTCTCAGAGCTCCATGTTCGCCTGACTTTCTCAGCCGATGGCAAGGACTCCCCGGGTAGATGGTCTGTGAGAAGTTGGCCTTCAATATTAAAGTAATGAATAGGCTTTAATGTGATTCTAAAAAGTCATTCAACCAGGAAAAGTTGGCTTAAACGCGAGTACCAGTTTTCGATGAGTTCTCATTTACGTATGGTTTTCCAACTGCCTTTTCTGAGGAACACTGAAATCCAGTACCTTGCCCAATAATTGAATTAAAAGCTAGTACCTTGTTGATTTGGGGTACTCTGCACCAGCCAAATAAATTCGAGTCTTCCTGTGTTATAATGTTCTTCAAGGCCGTAGTCTCAGATTAACAGATGAAAAGGCAACAAGTGGAATCAGGGATCCGGTTGTTCTATCACAGTCTATTTCTTAACTGGAAGTGATCACAGTCATAGTAGAAACTTGCACGTTAGTTTAGAATAATGTTTCACTTGATCCTCATATAACCCTACAAACTACTGATAACACTGTTTTTCAGATGACGAGCAATCTTGGCGAAGTTAACAAGTTTCCTGAGATCTCATAGTGCTGAGTCCCTCTTACATGATCTCATAGAATCCACATACAGATATTAAGTTATAAACCAGACCAAAACACTGAGCCTACATTTTTTGCATGAAATTAATTTACTGTGTGCTGTATTCCTTTGAATATGGTGCACAGTTTTATTGATGTCTGGAGAGATAAAAGGGCAAACTGTACCCATTTTAAGGTGAGAAACTAAAGAAATATCCTCCCAACTCTACGTTACTATGCTCTCTGTTCGCACTGAACTTTGAACACCCTTTATACCAGAAGTGCCTGAGTGCCTGCCTCTTTTAATTCTAAAGGTCTTTCTTCCTTCCTATTTTTAAAGCAGAAACATATACAAACATCCAAATACACACTATAAAAGACAAAAAACTATGAACATTTACTCATTTATTTTGTTTGAGGTTTTATTAAAATAAAATATGTACAAAATTATGAAGCTACATTAGCTTTGGTTCCTTAGTACAAAACCTCTCCCCTCCTCTTCAAGGCAACCCTTGTCATGAATTTCATATTCAAAGTTCATATTTTTAATGTTTTAATTATAAATATGCATAAACAACATATTGCACTGCTCTATGTATTTTTAAATTACATATAAATTGTGTCGTCATGGAAAGACAACTTCATTTTTTAAATTCAGCATAATATTTTTGTGGTCTATTAATTTTTGTTCACATAAGCAGCATATAACTGAATTTTATGATTCAATTGCCATCTTTTAACACATGAGTTTAATTTATAGTTAATGTGATTATTGGGTACACTTGTACTTATTTCTGTAACTGCATATCTGTCTTCAATTTTTCATGCCTTCTTCAGGGGAAAACATTCTAATGTTTATTCCTTACATTTGTATAAAGCTTTACGTGCATAAAAAGTGCATGCTTGAGCATGTTTTCATTTCATCCTTGGAGCACCCAATCTGGGCACATTATTATCACCATCCTGAGACCCCTAATTCATGTGGGATCCTGGGCAAGTTTCTCCTTTCCCATCTCATGTTCCTCATTCAGTTGTCCTCATTACCTGGCCAGGGTTTATTCCACATATTGCCCATTTTTAATAAAAACACCAACCATAGCAGGAATGGCAGCTGAACTTTATTGAGAGCCTGCCGATGTTAGGCAGTGTTCTTGAAAAATGATAGGCTGTTGGTGAGAACCAGGCTCTGAATCATTTGTAAGAAGGACTCAAGAGTCAAAGACCATTGACCTCTCACTCGGGCTTCCATCTCAAGGGAGACTGCCCAGTCCTTCCCTCCTGCTTTCAATGGGAAGTAAAAGCAAATATCCAATCACGCCGAGAACCTTGGGCTCATGAGATCTGAAATACCCTGACACTCTCATCCCTCAGATAGAGAATAGAAGCTTATGATTAAAATGTTGCACCCTCAATTCACACTTATCCTATAGTGAGCTCTTTTTTAATCAATAACTTTCATATTCTTACTACTGGCAGAGTTCAGCTGTAGAGATGATACTCTCTAAGCTAAAAACACACTAAATGTCTAAACATATCACCAAACAGAAAACAAACTACAGCAAATTGTTCCCCTTTTGCTTTCAATTCAAAATATTCTGGTCAAACAGACCTATTGCTTGCTGAGCTATGACAATCCCTAAGAGAAAAGCCAAACTTCCTAAAATCAAACGAAGAGGTGCTGTCACAGGATCATTTGATACAATAAGTTCTTTTGCATATTTGGATCTTGAAAGAATGAGAAATGCACAATCATGAAATATCGACTAGTACCTATCTTTGGAAGATTTTCCAAGAACTAATGGTGGAATTGTTCTTGTCTAGTGTAAGCATTTAATGCTATACATTTCCCTCGCAGTATGGCTTTAGCTGCATCCATACATTTTGATATCTTTTATTCATTTCAGTTTCACTCTTTTCAATATGTATTTTTAATTTCCCTTAAGACTTCTTCTATGGCACATGGATTATTTTGAAGTGTGTTGTTTAGTTTCCAAGTGTTTGAAGATTTTCCTGTTATTTTTCTGTTGCTGATTTCTAATTTAATTCCACTGCGATCAGAGACCACACTCTGAATGACTTAAGTAACTTTCTATTGGCTGAGGTTTGGTTTATAGCTCAAGATACAGTTTATTTTGATAAATAATTTGTGAACAATTGAAAAGAATATGTATTCTGCTGCTGTTGGGTAGTGGGTCTAATAATTGTCAATTGCATCCTATTAGTTGATGGTATTGGTGAGTTCTGGATCTTTTGTGATTTTCTGTCCATTTGTTCTAATCATTGTTAAGAAAGGGGTGTTTAAGCCTCCAACTGTAACTTTGGATTTGCCTATTTCTCCTTTCAGTTCTATCAGTTTTTCCTTCACATATTTTGCACCTCACTTGTTTGGTGCATACACAGTTAGGATTGCTATTCTTACTGGTGGATTGACCTTTTACCATTGTGCAGTGTCCCTCTCTGTGCCTAATCATTTTCTTTCACTCTTAAGTGTGCTTTATATGATATTGATGCAACCACTCCTGCTTTCTTTCAATTATTGTTTGCATGGCATCTTTTTCCATCATTTTACTTTCAACTTATCTATTTTGTCATATTTGAAGAGAGTTCCTTTTAGAGAGCATATAGTGGAGACAATTATTTCTATTTTAATCAACTCTGCCAATCTCTGTCTTTTAATTGGCATAGTAAAACCATTTACATTTAATGTGATTATTTATATGTTACAGCTTAAGTGCCATTTTATTTTTTGTTTTCTGATTGATTTCTTTGTTTTTTGTTTCTACTTTTTTATCTTGACTACCTGTGGGTTAGTTGAACTTATTTTTTTAAACTTTCATTTTGATTTAACTGTGTTTTTGAGTGCATCTCTTGACTTTTAGTGGTTCCTCTAAGATTTACATTATACCTACATCCCTTATCACAGTCCACTGCTGCTATTGACATTTTACCAATTTGAATGAAGTGCAGAAACTTTACCTTCAAGTTTCTGTATCCTCCTTTGTTTATAATATAATTAACTTAAATACTTCCTCTACATACCTTAAGAATCACAAAAAGGTTATAAACTCTGTTTCAATAACAAACTTTTTTTAGAAAACTCAAGAGGAGAGGAAAACTCTGTTTACCCATATTTTTGCTTTTTCTGTGTTCTTTCATTCTTTCCAGTGTTCCCAGATTTCCTTCTTTTACCATTTCCTTTCTGTGTCCAGAATAGCCATTCTTTTAGGATATATCTGTTAGCAGAAATGTCCCTTGGTAGTCTTTGATCTGAGAGTATCTTGGTTTTCCCTTCATTCCTGAAGGATGGTTTTGCTGGATATAGGGTTCTGGGTTGAGAGTTCTTTTCTTTAAGCACCTGGAAAATCTTGTGCCACTTTACTTCTGGCATCATGGTTTCTGATGAGAAATCCAATGTCATTCAAATTATTTTTCCATTATAGGTAATGTGTCATTTTTCTCTTCATGCTTTCAAGATTTTTTCTTTGTTTTTAATTTTCAGAAGTTTGATTATATTGCACCTTGGTGTGAATTTCTTTGGGTGTTTATCATTTGGTGTTCACTAGACTTTTATATCATTAAGTTCATTTATTTTATTAAATCTAGGTATTTTTCAGCCATAATTTACTTGGATAACTTTTCAATCCCCATCTTCTTTCTTCTCTTACCTTGGAACTCTCATGGAACAGATATCAGAGATTGCAAGTCTCTGAAGCTCCATTCTTTTTTTTTTTTTTTTTTTTTTTTGCATGGGCAGGCACCAAGAATCAAACCAGAGTCACTGGCATGGCAGACAAGAGCTCTACCTGCTGAGCCACCATGGCCTGCTCTCCATTCATTTCTGTCTTACTAAAACAAAATTTTTCTCTTTTATTAGAATAAGTTCATTTTCATTGGTCTATCTTCAAGTCTTCCTCTCTTGTCTCTATTCTTCTGTTAAATCCATTTGTAAATTTTATTTCAGCTATTGTATGTTTTAGTTCTAAAATTTCCATTTGGTTCTTTTTCATTCCTTTCTGTTCTCTTTACTGAGAGTTTGTACCTTTTCATTTGTTTCATACACATTCATATCGACATTTTGAAGCATTGTTATGATGGCTGCTGTAAAATCCTTGTTAGGTAATTTCAAAATCTGTGTCATCTCAATGTTGTGTCTGTTGATTGTTTTTCTCATACAAGTTGAGATTTTCCTGGTTCTTGATAGGAAAAGTGATTTTCAGCTGTATCCTGGGCTTTTTGAGTATTATATTCTAAGACTCTGATCTTATTTAAACCTTCTGTTATAGCGAGCCTCCTCTGACACCATGTTGAAAGGGAAAGGAGGGAGCTACCTCATTGTTCTTAGGTGGATCTAGAAGTTCACCTTCTCACTCAGCCTCTACTGACACCTTGAGGTTGTGAGAAGGGTGCCTTGTTATTATTGGGTAGAGTGAGAGTTCATATTACACTGAACTAACTCACTATGTACCAAACCAAGTGGGATTTTTCCCATTTTTATTCAGTTGTTTGTTTTAATTGTATTGAATTTTAAGAGTTCTTTATATATTCTAGAAACAAGTCCTTCATCTGATATTTATTTTTTAATATTTTTCTCCCAGTCTTGTCTTGTCCTTTCATTTTCTTTTTTTCTTAAATATTTTTATTACAACCAATGAACAAACATACAAACATTCTTGACATTAAACATTCTTGACATGTTTACATGTGACATCAATGGCTCACAATATCATCACATACTTTTGCATTCATCACCATGATCTTTTTTTTAATATTTGCATCTCTCCAGCAAAAGAAAGAAAAAGCTCATACATGCCATATCCTCTACCATTTCCTTTCATTGACCACTAGTATTTCAATCTACTCAATTACTTTAACATTTGTTCCCCATATTATTTGTTTATTTTTAACCCATATGTTTTACTCATCTGTCCATGCCATAGATAAAAGGAGCATCAGACACAAGGTTTTCACAGTTGCACAGTCACATTGTGAAAGCTATATCATTATACAATCACCTTTAAGAATCATGGCTACTGGAATACAGCTCTAAAGTTTCATGTACTTCCTTCTAGCCATTCTAATATACCATAGACTAAAAAGGGGATATCTATATAATGCATAAGAAAAACCTCTAGGATAACCTCTTGACTCTATTTGAAATCTCTCAGCCACTGACACTTTATTTTGTCTCATTTCTCTCTTTCCTCTTTTGGTCTAGAAGCTTTTCTCAATCCTTTGACGCCGAGTCCCAGCTCATTCCAGGATCTCTGTCCCACGTTGCCAGGAAGGTCCATACCCCTGGGAGTCATGTTCCACTTAGGGAGGGGGAGGACAGTGAGTTTGCTTGCCATATTGGCTGAGAGAAAGAGAGGCCACATCTGAGCAACAAAAGAGGTTCTCCTGGGGGTGACTCTTAAGCCTAATTTTAATTAGGCTTATCTTATCCTTTGTGGGGATAAGTTTCATAGGGACAACCCCCAAGATGAGGGCTTGACCTATTGATTTGGTTGTCCCCATACTTTCATTTTCTTAACAGGCATTTCAAACAGTGGAAGTTTTTAATTTTGAGAAAGTCCTGTTTTTCTATTATGGTACATGCCTATTCTGTCCTAAGTAAGAAATCTTGCCTAACCCAAGGTGAAAAAATTTTCTCTTCTTCTGTTCTTTAAGTTTAATAGCTTTTGCTTTTACATTTAAGCCCTTGATTCATTTAGAGTTAGTTTATTTTTTATATGGTAAAAGGTAAGAAATTAAGATTATTTATTTATTTATTTTGGCTTTGTTTAGCAGATCGTGTTCAGTTTCCCAGCACCATTTTTTGAAAAGACTACTCTTTCTTCATTGAATGTCATTTGCATTATAATTAAAAAAGAAAGAGACAAGAGGGCAGAGGGAAGGAAGAAGGAAGGAAGGAAGGAAGGAAGGAAGGAAGGAAGGAAGGAAGGAAGGAAGGAAGGAAGGAAGGAAGGAAAGAAGGAAGGAAGGAAGATTGCTAACATACTGAAGTAACATACTGAGTTTTTAATATTGTCCTTGTATCCTGCAATAGCAAATCCTATAACTATTTTGTGGATTCTTTCGAATATCTACAGAGAAGATCATTGTTTTGAGTTTCATTGATTTCTGTTCTTATTTTTATTATTTCATTCCTTTTTTTTCTGTACATAATTTGCTCTCATTTTTATTGTTTCTTAAGGTGGTATCTTCTGTCATTGTTTTTTGACCTTTTTAAATATAAGAATTGAATACTATTAGTTTGTGGTATACTATATTGTTTTTTTCATTATTTCAAAATATGTTCTAATTTCCCTGTGACTTCTTCTTTAACCTATTGATTACTTGGAAATGTATTGGTTAATTTCCATCTAAAACATGATTAAGTCTTCATTTATTCATTCTATTTTACAAAGTTTAATTACATTGTAACATTTTCCTAAATACTTTTTATTCATTATATGTTAATTCCGATGTTTTATAGACATGTTGCAATT
>PVIY010014759.1:0-55684 GCA_004026745.1 Myrmecophaga tridactyla
AAAAAAAAAAACAGCTTCTGGTTTTGTTGATTTTCTCAATTGTTTCATGTTCTCAATTTCATTCATTTCTGCTCTAATCTTCATTATTTCTTTCCTTTTGCTTGCTTTGGGGTTAGTTTGCTGTTCTTTCTCTACTTCTTCCAAGTGGACAGTTAATTCCTCGATTTTTGCCCTTTCTTCTTTTTTGATATAGTCATTCAGGGCAATAAATTTCCCTCAGCACTGCCTTTGCTGCATCCCATAAGTTATGATATGTTGTGTTTTCATTTTCATTTGCCTCGAGATATTTAGTGATTTCTCTTGTAATTTCTTCCTTGACCCACTGGTTGTTTAAGAGTGTGTTGTTGAGCCTCCACATATTTGTGAATTTTCTGGCCCTCTGCCTATTATTGATTTCCAACTTCATTCTTTTATGATTTGAGAAAGTGTTTTGTATGATTTCAATCTTTTAAAATTTATTGAGACTTGCTTTGTTACCCAGCATATGGTCTATCCTTGAGAATGATCCATGAGCACTTGAGAAAAAGGTGTATCCTGTTGTTGTGGGGTGTAATGTTCTATAAATGTCTGTTAAGTTTAGTTCATTCATTGTGTTAATCAAATTCTCTGTTTCTTTATGGATCCTCTGTCTAGATGTTCTGTCCATTGATGAGAGTGGGGAATTGAAGTCTCCAACTGTAATGGTAGATGTGTCTATTTCTCTTTTCAGTGTTTGCCACATGTATTTTGGAGCATTCTGGTTTGGTGCATAAATATTTATGATTGTTATATCTTTGTGCTGAATTGTTCCTTTTATTAATACATAGTATCCTTCTTTGTCTCTTTTAACTGTTTTACATTTGAAGTCTAATTCGTTGGATATTAGTATAGCTACTCCTGCCATTTAATGATTGTTATTTGCATGAAATATCTTTTCCCAACCTTTCACTTTCAACGTATGTTTATCCTTGGGTCTAAGACGTGTTCCCTGTAGACAGCATATAGATGGGTCCTGTTTTTTTAATCCATTCTACCAGTCTGTGTCTTTTGATTGGGGAGTTTAATCCATTAACATTTAGTGTTATTACTATATGGGTAGTACTTTCTTCTACCATTTTGCCTTTTGGATTTTATATGTCATATCTAATTTTCTTCTTTTTACCTTTAGTCATAGTCTTCATTTCTACACTCTTCTCCATACCTCTCTCTCCTGCCTTTTTTGTATCTGCACTAGTGCTCCCTTTCATATTTCTTTGCAGAGCCAGTCTCTTGGTCACAAATTCTCTCAGTGGTTTTTTTGTCTGAAAATGTTTTAATTTCTCCCTCATTTTTGAAGGACAATTTTGCTGGATACAGAATTTTTGGTTGACAGTTTTTCTCTTTTAGTAATTTAGATATATCATTCCACTGTCTTCTTGCCTCCATGGTTTCTGCTGAGAAATCTACACATAGTCTTATTGGGCTTCCCTTGTATGTGATGGATTGCTTTTCTCTTGCTGCTTTCAAGATTCTCTCTTCTCTTTGACCTCTGACATTCTGATTAGTAAATGTCTTGGAGTACGTCTATTTGGATCTATTCTCCTTGGGGTATGCTGCACTTCTTGGATCTGTAATTTTAAGTCTTTCATAAGAGTTGGGAAATTTTCA
The DNA here is from genome assembly GCA_004026745.1 of Myrmecophaga tridactyla. NCBI lineage: Eukaryota > Metazoa > Chordata > Mammalia > Pilosa > Myrmecophagidae > Myrmecophaga > Myrmecophaga tridactyla. The sequence goes on from PVIY010014759.1 coordinate 1,627, forward strand.
GTGATAATTTCCTCCATTAGTTTTTCTCCTCCTTTTCCCTTCTCTTCTCCTTCTGGGACACCCACAGCACATATATTCGTGCACTCCATATTGTCATTCAATTCCCTGAGTCCCTGCTCATATTTTTCCATTTTTTCCCTATATTTTCTTTTGCTTGTCGGATTTCAGATGTCCCATCCTCCATTTCACTAACCCTATCTTCTGCCTCTCGAAATCTAACATTGTAGGTTTACATTATTTTTTTCATCTCTTCTACTGTGCCTTCCATTCCCATAAGTGCTGTGATTTGATTTTTCAGACTTTTGATTTCTTCTTTTTGTTCATTCCTTGCCTACTTTATATCCTCCCTTAATTCATTGATTCGGTTTTTGATGAGGTTTTCCATGTCTATTCGTATATTCTGAATTAATAGTTTCAACTCCTGTATCTAGTTTGAATTGTTGGTTTGTTCCTTTGACTGGGTCATATCTTCAATTTTCCTGGTGTGATTTGTTATTGTTTGCTGGTGTCTAGGCATTTAATTACCTTAGTTAGTTTATTCTGGAGATTCTTTTTGCTTCTTTTACCTAGGGTTTTCTTGCTGGATCAATTTGTTGTCTGTCTGTTCTTTCACATTCATTCAGCTTTTTCTGGACCTCTAGCTTAGGTTTTCTTTAACAGAGGAGAATTTTTCAGTTCTTGTTTTCTTGTTTCTTGCCCTACCTGTATGACGCTTTTTCCCCCTGCCCTTAGGAGGTTCTACTTAAATATTGTAGACCCCAGCGGGATTTTCCCAGACCAAACTGGCCTCCTGTCAGGAGGAAAGAGTCACTTGCATCAGTTTTCCCTGAGGGTGAGACACAGCAGGTTGAAAGACTTTCCTGTGAAGTCTCTCAGCTCTGTGATTTTCTTATCCTGCCCAGGATGAGGCGCTTGTCTGCCTGCAGGTCCCACCAGCATAAGATGACGTGACACCTTTAACTTTGGCGGACTCTCCCTGCTGGGGGCATGGTGGATACAGAGGAGAGGTTGACAGCTGGTTTTAATGGCTTCAAATTACCAAGCTCTGGTGTCTGAATTCCTCAAGGGAGGGATTCCACCTGAGTTGAGCTTCACCCCTCTCCTGGGGAAAGCACAGGCTCCAGACAAGCCCTCAAACAAGCTTGTTTCTGCCTATGCCTGGGGCATTTGCAGCCTGAGAAGCCCTGTGGCTGTATCCAAAGGCAGTCAAGACTTTGTAGAAACACAGCCAGAAAAACCTCTGTTTCTTTTTTTTTTCCTTTTTCCATCATCCCTGCCCCCTTGGCACTGGGGCAAAAATAAGTGACCTCCGCTTTGACCAGGTTCACTTGAGCTGGGGCCTATTTTTAGCTGTCAGAACTTGTTAATTAATTCCCCAATTGGTATTTGGCTGCATTCAGCCCCTGCTGCTGGTAAAGTCCCTTTCCTTTCCCCTCTGGGAAGCAGCCTGTAGGGGAGAGGTGCCCACCACCGCATCTTGAGGAACTCACGGTTCTCAGGGGGGGCTCGCAGTCAGTCCAGCTGGTCCAGACTGGGGTACGCTGTGTGTCCAGTCACTGATGTGACCCCAGGAGCTGTTCTGTACTGTTCCTGGTTATTTAGTAGCTGTTCTAGAGGACGAACTAAAATGCGCACCTTGCTAAGCTGCCATCTTGGCACTGTCTCCTCCATTGCCATTTCATCTGGTAAAACAGGATTAAACTCTTCAGACAGACATGAAGGCTGTTTCCACAGAGGAGGCAGTTGCAGGTTTATCAGGCACACCAGGGTTAATCTCTTCAGATGGGGTTTGGACAGCTGATTCCTCAAGGAAGATTGGAGATTGGGTGGCTGATTCCTCAGCAGACCACTAAAGATTTAGCTGTCATTGACTCAGAAGAATCTAGGGCTTCAATATCTCTACCTTTATTATTATCAACTTATATGTCCCCATTACAATTTTCAGGATCCCATTCCTTTCCAATCAATGCCCTCATTTTAACAGTAGGCACCCTGAAAAGTTGGGAATTCAGTTTACATTGTAATTCAGCCACTCTCACAATGAAACTCCGGGTCTAGTTTCCACAAAACTCTGGAAAGTTGTCAAAAAAAACTCTCACCCAGAGCCTTGTCTCTTATACACATTTGAGTAGCCCTATCCAGTGGTGATATGTTGTGTATCTCTTTGGCCAACTCAAACCATGGACTACTAGTGCCATCTTGATTTGTTGTAAATAGAGTCATTAATGCCTTTGAATCTAATCAGGTTAGAGAACCAATTCCCAAACCCCAGACCCAACTTAGAAATTTCATTCTTAAAGATTCTGTTTCTCAGAAACCACTTCCAGGGTGGGCAACAGTGGCTCCATGGCAGAATTCTTGCCTGCCATGCCGGAGACCCAGGTTCAATTCCCAGACCCTGCTTATGCCAAAAACAAACAAACAAACGAACAAACAAAACCCCAACAAAAACAAAAACAAAAAAAACACTTCCAAAATCAAAATCTGTATTAGAGCTCTCCTGAGAGATAGAATTGACAGGAGACAGACATATATAAAATATAAATGAGATTTTTTTTTTGCAGAACTCGGCTCCTGTGACTGTGGGGATGAGTGAGTATAAATTCCATAGGGAAGGGAACAAGCTGGGAATTCTAATGGTTTTTAATGAATTCCCCAAGAGAATCTGGCTACCTGAAATAGAGATGGAAATTCTCCCTGCAGACAGCTGAAATTATCACTTCTCCTTAAGGTCTTCAGCTGACTGTCATGGTTGAAGGCAATCTCCTCAGTTGATTGTTGATATAATCAGCCATAGATACAATCAATTTACAGATGATTTAAATTGATAAAACATTCTCACAGTGGACATTTTATGCCAGTGCTTGCTCTACCAAACAAGTGGACACCATAACCTGGCCAACTTGACACATGAATTTAAGCATCACAGCGAATGAACCCAGACAGGATAAACTCAAAGAGAACTTTTCCTAGACACATAATAATCAAACTGTCCACTGCCAAGGACAAGAAGAGAGTTTTGAATGCTGCAAAAGAAAAGCAACAGGTTAGGTACAAGAGAATCCCACTAAGATTAAGCTCTGATTTTGCATTAGAAACCATGGAGGCAAGAAAGCAGTAGAATGAAATATTTAAAGTGCTGAAAAAACAAAAATAAAAACAAAAAATGATTGCCATGAGATTTTTTTGGTTTGTCCAGAGTGATGCCCCAATAAATTCCAGAGTGATTTGAACAGTGAATAAAAAAGTATTTGCAAAGTCTGTTTGCAAATGGTGAGAAAGGGGGAAAATTCAACTTCCCCAAGATGAATTCTTGATATTCTCACAAGCAGTGTGGACAACCAAAGCTAAAGGCTGAGCCTACAATCTTGGGGTTTGTTCATATGAAACTTAACCCCACAAGGATTGGTCAAGCCTACCTAAAATTAGGCCTAAGAGTCACCCCCAAGAGAACCTCTTTTGTTGCTCTCTCTCTCTCCAACCAACACAACAAGCAAACTCACCACCCTCCCCCTGTCTACGTGGGACATGACTCCTAGGGGTATGGACCTTCCTGGTAACGTGGGACAGAATTCCTAGAATAAGCTGAAACTCAGCATCAAGGGATTGAGAAAACCTTCTCAACCAAAAGGAGGAAGAGTGAAATGAGACAAAATAAAATGTCAAAGGCTGAGAGATTCCAAACAGAGTCGAGAGGTTTTCCTGGAGGTTACTCTTACTCATTAAATAGATATCACCTTGTTAGTCAAGATGTGATGGAGAGGCTGGAGGGAACTACCTGAAAATGTAGAGCTGTGTACCAGCAGCCATGTTTCTTGAAGATGATTGTATAATGATATAGCTTTCACAATGTGACTGTGTGATTGTGAAAACCTTGTGTCTGATGCTCCTTTTATCTACCTTATCAACAGATGAGTAAAACATAGGGAATAAAAATAAATAATAGGGGGAACAAATGTTAAACTAAATTTAGATTGAAATGCTAGTGATCAATGAAAGGGAGGGGTAAGGAGTATGGTATGCATGAATTTTTTTCTGTTGTCTTTTTATTTCTTTTTCTGAATTGATGCAAATGTTCTAAGAAATGATCATGATGATGAATATGCAACTATGTGATGAAATGGTGAATTATTGATTATATATGTAGAACGGAATGATCAAAAGTTAAGAATGTTTGCATTTGTTTGTTGTTATATATTTTTTTAATTAAAAAATTAATATCAAGAATTCATCTTGGGGAAGTTGAATTTTCCCCCTTTCTCACCATTTGCAAACAGACTTTGCAAATACTTTTTTATTCACTGTTCAAATCACTCTGGAATTTATTGGGGCATCACTCTGGACAAACCAAAAAAATCTCATGGCAATCATTTTTTGTTTTTATTTTTGTTTTTTCAGCACTTTAAATATTTCATTTCACTAGCATTTCAATCTAAATTAAATTCAATCTAATTAAAAAATTAATTAAAAAAGATTGCCAATCAAGAATTTTTCGTGCAGCAAGATTTTCTTTCCAAAGATCAGGGAGAGAGAAAGACATTCCCAGATAAACAAAAGCTGAGGGAGTTCATCACCACCAGATCTGTCCTACAAAGGAAGTTCTTCAGGCTGAAATGAAAGGACAATAGATGGTGATTCAAAGTGCCATAAATAAATAAAAACCTGTGGTAAAGAAATTTGAGAAATTATAAATATCAGTATTATTGTAGTGTATTGTTTGGTATGTTACTCTGCTTTACTTCCTACAGGTGTTAAAATGCAACTGCAGAAAAAGTAATGATAAATCTATGATTTTGCACATATAATCTATACAAATACAATTTGTAACAAGTGCAAAAAGATGGGGGAATGGATGGGTAGAAACAGTGCATGTGTATGCTCTTGAAGTCAACCTGTTATCAAATCAAATATGATTATTATAGATTTAAGATATTAAGTTTTAACCCCAGAGTAGCCACAAAGAAAATATATGAAAAGTATATTAACACAGAAATAAAAATGAACTCAAAATGATACAGAACAAAAACTGAATAAATATGAAAGTAGGAATTTAAAGAAGAATTTAGGGGCAAAAGTCATAAGACTTATAAAGACAAAATAGCAAAATGACAAAAGAAAGTCCTGCATTATCAGTAATTACTTCAAATGTAGATGGATTAAACTCTCTAGACAAAAGGCAGAATTAGTAGAAAGGATAAAAAAAAAAGCAGGATTCAACTATATGCTATTTACAAGAGACACATTAAATTCAAGGACAGAAGTAGGTTGAAAGTAAAAGAATGGAAAAGAAAAAATGTGCCATGCAAATAGCAATCAAAAGAGAGCTGAGGTAACTGTACTAATAACAAATAGAATAGAGTCTAAGTCAAAAACTTATTAGTGACAAAAGGTCATTATATACTGATAAAAGGGTCAATTAAAAAATAAGACATAACAATAATAAATATATATGCATCTAATGGCAGAGCCCCAAAATATACAAAGCAAATCTTGGCAGATTTGAAAGGAGTAATATAGATGTTTCTGTTTTAATAGTAGGAGACTTCAGTACAACAATTTGAATAATGGATAGAACATTTAGACAGGAGATCAATAAGAATATTTAAGACTTGAATAGTACTCTAAATCAATTAGGCCAAAACACATGTGCTAGTTTGAAAGTATTATGTACCCCCAGAAAAGCCATGTCCTTTAATCCTGATTCAATATTGTAGGGTGGAACCTTTGATTAGCTTGTTTCCATGGAGACTGACCCACTAATTGTGTGCGGCCTTTTGATTAGATTATCTCCAGGAAGCTATGGCATGTCCAACTGTAGGTGTGACCTTTTGGTTAGATAGAGATGTGACTCCATCCATTTAAGGTGGGTCTTAGTTTAATGGAGTCATTTACAAGGGAACCATTTTGGAGAAACCTCAGAAGCAACAGAGCCAAAGAGACACAAACATTTGGAGATGTTTGGAGTGCTGACAGGGAGAACAGATGCCTAGACAAGGACATTTGGAGATGTAAAACCCAGCAGATGTTGCCATGTGCCTTCCCATGAGATGCTAAGCAAACCAGAACGCAGAGTCCTGGAGGAGCTAAGTGAAGGCCAACAGATGCTTAGAGAGGAAACTACTAGCATTAGAAACTGGAAGCAATTGAACCAGGAACAAGGATGAGCAGACACCAGCCATGTGCCTTCCCATGTGACAGACATCAAATTTACTTGAATCAGGGTATCTTTCTTTGGATGCCTTAGTTGGACATTTTATGGCCTTAGAACTGTAACTTGTAACTTAATAACTTCCCTTTTTAAAGGCCATTCCATTTCTTATATATTGCATTCTAGCAGCAATAGCAAACCAAAACAACACATATATAGAATACTTCAGCAGAGTACACATTCATTTCTAATACACATATTTCATCCTCCAGGTCACAACACTTCTCAATAAATAAAAAAAATATTGATATCATACAATATATCTTCTCTGACCACAATGGAGTAAAGCTAAAAATCAGTAACAAAGGGAGAACTGGAAAATTCACAAATTTATGGAAATTAAACAATGTACTCTTAAACAAACAATGGGTCAAAGAATAAATCACAAGGGACATGAGGAAATATGTTGAGGTGAATGAAAATGAAAACACAACACACCAAAATGTATGGGATGCAGCAAAAGCAGTGGTGAGAGAAAATTTTATAGCATTATATGCTTATACTAAAAATGAAGAAATATCTGAGATCAGAGACCTAATTTGGAAACTGGAAGATATAGTAAAAGAAAATTAAATCCAAATTGAGTGGAAGGAAGGAAATGACAAAAATTACAGCAGAGATAAATGAAATAGAAAATGAAAAAACAATAGAGAGAATCAACAAAATGAAAGCATATGAAGAACTCTTACAATTTAAAAATAAAAAGGCAAAAAAAATTAAAAGATTTGCGAAAGATTTGAATAGACATTTCTCAAAGGAAAATATACAAATGGCCAATAAATACATGAAAAGATGCATAACATTATTAGTCATCAGTGAAATGCAAATCAAAACCACAATAAGATGCCACCTCATACCAGCTAGAATAGCTACTATTGAAAAAAAAACAAACAAAAACAGAAAATAGGAAGTGTTGGAGAGGACGTTGAGAAATAGAGAAACCCTAGACATTGTTGGTGTGAATATAGAATGGTGCAGTGACTGTGGAAAAGTTTGGTGATTCCTCAGAAAGTTAAGTATACAATTGCAAATGGCACAGTAATCCCACTTCTAGGTATATATGCCAAAGAACTGAAACAGGGTCTCAGATATTTTCACACTGGTGTTCACAGCCGCATTACTCACACTGCCAACAGATGGAAGCAACCCATGTCCATCAACAGACGAATGGATTAACAAAACGTGATACATAATACAACGCAGTATTATTCAACCATAAAAGGAATGGATTTCTGATACATGCAACAACGTGGATGAACTTTGAAGACATCATGTTGAATGAAATAATCCATACACGAAAAGACAAATACTGATGATCTCACCTACATGAAATAAGTAGTATATGCAAATTCATAAAGTCAGAAACTAGGACACAGGTTACCAGGGTCTGAGTTGGGGAGGGGAATGGAAGATAATGTTTACTTGGTATAGAGTTTCATTTTAGGTGATGGAAAAGTTTTGGCAATAACTGATGATAACGAAGGTACAACTTTGTGAATGTAATTAACACCACTTAATTTTATATTTAAAAAGGATAAAAAGGGAAATTTATGTTGAATATGTTGGCACACACAAATCCATAAAACTGTACAACAGAAAGAGTGACCGTTAATGGAAACAGTGAGCTAAAATTAATAGCATAATTATAATTATGTTATTTCATCAATTGTAATGAAAGTACTACAATAATACAAAATGTTAATAATAGGGAAAACTGTGGGGGGGTGTATATGGGAACTCTGTACTTTCTGCATGACTTTTCAGTAAACCTACAACTGTTCTAAAAAAATGCATCCCTCCCCCACACCACTATAAGAAATGATAGTGGACATTTGAAAATACTAAAAACTAAATGATAATGAAAATACTACCTACAATGTTCTGGAGGATACAGTTAAAGTTGTTCTTTCAGGGAAATGTATTGATTTAAATGCTCATTTCAGAATAGAAGAAAATCTGAAAATGAATGAGTTATGTGTCTGTGCCAATTTGAAAGGATGTATGTACCCTAGAAAAGCCATGTTTTAATCCTAATCCTATTTTGTAAAGGCAGTCACTTCTTCTAATCCCTATTCACTTCTGTATGTTTGAAACTGTAATTAGATCATCTTTCTGGAGATGTGACTCAATCAAGAGTGGTTGTTAAGCTGAATTAGGTGGAGCTATCTCTACCCATTTGGGTGGATCTTGATTAGTTTACTGGAATCCTATAAAAGAGGAAACATTTTGGAGAAAGAGAGATTCAGAGACAGCAGAGAGGCCACCAGCCAGTGTCTTTTGGAGATGAAGAAGGAAAATGCCTCCCAGGGAGCTTCATGAAACAGAAAGCCAGGAGAGAAAGCTAGCAGATGATGCTGTTTGCCATGTGCCCTTCCAGCTGAGAGAGAAACCTTGACTGTGTTCGCCATGTGCCTTCTCACTTGAGAGAGAGACCCTGAACTTCATTGGCCTTCTTGAACCAAGGTATCTTTCCCTGGATTATTAAATTCCCCTTTTTAAAAGCCATTCCATTTCTGGTATATTGCATTCTGGCAGTTAATAAACTAGAACAGTGTCCAATTTAGGAAGTTAGGAAAATAGCCACAGGAAATAACCCCCTAAATAAAGGAAGTAGATAATGATAAAACCAGAAATTAGTGAAAAAGTAAAAGATACAAAAGATCATCCACAAAAAACTATAACTGAAAAGTAGATAAAATAGTTAAATCTTGGCTGATATTAAGCAAGAAATAAAGAGAAAGCACAAATAAAAAATTTTAGGAGTGAAAGGGGACATGATCAAAGATAGGGCAAAGATTTTTTTAAATGAACTACTTTGAATCAATTTAGGCCAAACATTAGAAAACTGAGGTTAAGTGGACAAATTCCTAGAAAACAATATTTTACCAAAATCTACTAAAAATAGAGAACTTAAATAGTCCTATCAGCACTAAAAATTATTAATATTTAAAAATCATCTTACAGCCTTGCTCTTATGAAGCTTACGTATGTAGTAGAGGAACGTAGCCTACCTATATATATATGCCTAAGACTCACCTCCAGAGGACCTCTTTTATTGTTCAGATGTGGCCTTTCTCTCTCTAAGCCAAGCACTACAAGCGAAATCTTTATCCTGCCCCCTATGTGGGACATGACATTCGGGGATGAAAGTCTCCCTGGCAGCATGGAAGATGACCCCCCAGGGATGAACCTGGCCCTGGCACTGTGGGATCAACAATGCCTTCCTGAACAAAAGGGGGAAAAGAAATGTAACAAGTAAGGTATTAGTAGCTACTCTGGCGGTCACTCTGACGCATGCTTCAGTTAGACATTGCTTCAGTTAGACTTATTATAACTTGCCAAACCCCAACCAAAACCATTCCTGACAATCCTAAAGAACACCAAAGACAATATATAACATTCTACAAAGGTTCCATGCACTAGGGTAATTCTTCAAAACCTACAAACTCCAGATAAGTCCTGAAATGCAGAGGCTCCAGCCCTTCCAGAACAACAACTAGTTCCATCCCCACATCCCATATTATCGACAGCCCCTTCCAACATGAAAAATTTAGAATGAGTATAGCCCAAATACCTCTAAAGAATGGGAAAAAGATCAAAGGTGATGGTGGAGTTATACAGAGAAGGTCAAGTTTAACAAATGAATATTATTGCTGAATCATTATACTGATATTTCTTTTAGCCTCCAGTACCTTAGAGCAGCTAGAAATAAAAACCTAAAATTGTGGAATTGTAACCCATACCAAACTCTGAAATCTGTTCTACAAGAAATTGTTGTGATGTACTTTGAAATTTATTGCTTTTAGGTATATATGTTATTTAAAGAGAAGGAGGAGTATAACATAGAAGATAGGATTTAACAAGTGAGTATGACTGCTGAATCATTACATTGATATTTCTATTGGTCTCCAGTGCCTTGGAGCAGCTAGAAGAAAAAGCAAAAAATCGTGGAGCTGTAACCCATGCCCAACTTTAAAATCTGTTGTATAACTATTAAAATGTACTTGGAAATTTATTGTTTTTTGGTATATATGTTATATTTCACAATAAAAAAAGTAAAAAAAAAATCTTTTCATAAAGAAATACTAAGTTCAGATATTTTTACAGATGCATTATACTAGGTTTCAACAATCATTCCAATCTTTAAAATTGTCTCAGAGGACTGAAAAAGAGGTCCATATTCATTCAATGAAACCAGTATAATCTTGGTATCAAAACCAAAGACAGTACAATAAAGAAACATTGCAGGCCAATGTCTACCATGAACGTGGTTGCAAAGTTTAAATAAAATGCAATTAAACAAATCCAGGCATTTATTTTAAAAGGGTAATATATCATAAACAAGTTGAGTTTATGCAGAAATGCAAGGGCAGTTAAACATTGGGAAAAACAAGTATAATGTACTACATCAACAGATTAAAAGGAAAAAAATAGATAATCACCTGAAAAAATGCAGCTAACAATACCCCTGGTGGTGAAAAATTAGGAGAATATCCTTTAAAATTGGGAACAAGACAAAGAAACTCCCACTTATTACTTCTGTTCAACATTGTACTAGATTCCCTAATAAGTGTAGTAAGGTAAGAAAAATAATAAAGAAAGTATGAAGATTGGAAAAAGAAGTAAAAGATGGAAGTATTGGAATAGCCACTATTCATAAAGATACAATTGTCTGCATAAAATGTCCCAAGAATATTCAGACAAATTATTAGTAATAATGAGGGAGCTTACCAACATAGCTGGCTAGAAGACCAATGCACAACTTTCATTAGATGAACTTTATGTTGTTATTGTAAACTGCATTTTATAAAATTATATTTTCTGTTTGTTGTTGATGCATGCCTATTATGAAGTTGCCAGTTTTCCCTAATTTGATCTATAGAGTCAATGCAATTTAATTCTAAATCCCAGTGTGTTTTTTTTTTAAGAAAATGACAAGCTGATTCTAAAATTTAGACAGATTAACAAAGGCCAAAAAATAACAAAGACAGTCTTGGAAAAGAATAAGGTGGGAAGATGTACCCTATCAGATTTGGAGGTTTTCATTACAAAGTTATAATAATGAAGAGAGTGTGGTACAGATACTGCAATAGACAAGTGAAATAATGAGCACTATAGAAATTCTGGAAACAGATCCAAACATGTGGACATAGCATATGGCAGGTAGCAGTGTAGATACTGTGGGAAGGAAGGATTTGTATATAAGCGGTGCTGGGACAATTTAATATCCATATGGGGAAAAAAAATGATACAGACTCCAATCTCACACAATATATCAAAGTCAATTGTAGATGTTATCCAAGACTTTGATGTGAAAGCCAATCTTTTCAAATTTCTAAAATAAATTTATGGCTTGGGGTGGAGAAGAGTTTTTTAAACAAGATGCACAAAAAAGCATGAACCCATACTGAGAAGATTGACAGATTTAACTATATTAAAATGAAAGATTTCTCCTTTTCAAAAACATCCCAAACAAATTTATAGACAAGCCCTAAGCCAATAGTAGTTATATGCCTTACCTATGACCAGTGATGAGCTGGTAAATGTTTAAAAACTAGCTTCTGGGTGGGCAGCGGTGGTGGCTCAGTGGCAGAGTTCTTGCCTGCCATGCTGGAGACCCAGGTTCAGTTCCCGGTGCCTGCCTATGTAAAATAATAATAATAACAAAAAGTTTAAAAACTAGCTCCTTAGCAGTGGGGGGATGACGACCATGATTGGTAGGACTTGGTGATTTCCACGATGTACATATTCCCCCCATAGCCTATTTCAAGCTACCAACATGATGTCGCTAAACACTGAATGAGACACACAATCATACTCAAGATAGTGTGAGGCAGCTCCAGCACATCACTGCACAGTACAACCCTAAAGCGTCTGTCTCTAGGTCAAGAACCCTTTCTGCATTTCAGTAATTGAGCAACAAACAATGCCATAGAAAAAAAGGGCAAAAGGCACAAGGAGTCATCTTGTAGAAGAAGAAATATGAATGGAGAATAAAAATATGAAGATTCTCCATCTTATTAGTGATCATATAAATATAAATTAAGATTGCAAAGATAAATTATATTATCCCTTACAGTGGGTTAAAATTAAGAAGTATTACTATTAAGTATTTTCAAAGACATGGATCAAGGGGAACTCTTAAACAATGCAGATGGAAGTATAAACTGATACAATCACTTTGGAACACAATTTTGCATTATCTTTTTTTTTAATGCAATTTCATTGAAATAGTCACACACCATACAATCCATCTGAAGCATATAATCAATGACTCACAGTTTCATCACATAGTTATGCCTTCATCACCATGATCAATTTTAGAACATTTTCATTACTCCAGAAAAAGGAATCAAAAAGAAAACCCAAAACATCTCATATCCTTTATCCTCCCCTATTATTGACTCCTAGTATTTGCTACAGCTGATGAAAGAATATTAAGAGATTACTGTTAACCACAGTCCACAGTTTGCCACAGGTGCATTTCCCCCATATACCCCTCTATTAACACCATGTAATAGTGTCGTATACTTGTTCTAGCTCATGAAAGAACATTTTAATATTTGTACAATCACAGTCATCATCCACCACAAGATTTACTGGGTTATACATTCCCATGTTTTAACCTTCAGCTCTCTTTCTGGTGATATACGTGATTATGAATTTCTTTCTCCCACATTCACCCACAATCCAGCACCGTAACATGCTACTATCACCTCTATCCATGTCCAACATTTTTTTTTTTTTTAAATTTGCATATGGGCAGGAGGCACCAGGGATCGAACTCCAGACCTCCAGCACGGCAGGTCGGAGCTCTGCCTGCTGAGCCACGGCAGCCGCTCCATGTCCAACATTTAAGTCGACCTACTTAAAAATTCTGTACATATTAAGCAACAGCTCCCCATTCTCCAGCCTCATTCTATATCTTATGACCTATATTCTGGATTTTATGTCTATGACATATTATAATTAGTTCATGTTAGTGAGATCACGTAATATTTGTCTTTTGGTGTCTGACTTATTTTACTTAACATAATGTCCTCAAGGTTCATCCATGTTTGACATGCTTTAAGACTTCATTCCTTCTTACTGCTAAAAAATAGTACATTGTATATATATATGTATATATACTACATTTTGTATTTTCATTTATCTGTTGATGGACACTTGCTATTGTCTTTTTTGTGGACTTTGGGCAGTTGTGAATAACGCCATTATGAACATCAGGTGACAGTCTGCTTGTGTCCCTGCTTTCAGTTCTTCTGGGTATATACCAAGTAGGGAGATTGCCAGGTTATATGGCAACTCTATACTTAGCATTCTGAGGAACTGCCAAACCATCCTCCACAGTAGCTATACCATATTACATTCCCACCAGCAGTGATTAAGTGTCCCTATAACTCCAAAGCTCTCCATCACTTGTAGTTTACTGTTTAATAGCACCCATTCCATTAGGTGTGAAATGATTTCTCATCATGGTTCTGATTTGCATTTCCCTAATAGCTAGTGAAGCTTAGTATCTTTTCATGTGGCATTATCTTTTAAAGTTGAATATTTGCATTCCCTACAGCCCAGCAATAAGTACTCTCAGGAACATATTTTAGAGGAACTCTCGTATAACTGCGCTAGAAAACACATGTGAAAAAGTGTTCAGAGTAGCATTTTGCAATAGTAAAACAAACACATCCCAAATTTATCAGTTGGCATTTGTTCAGAGAAGCGGAAGCACTAAGAGAAATAGATATAATAAGGGATTTTTATAGGGATTTGGCTGTACGCAATCGTGGGAGTTGGTTATGCTGCTTACTTTAGACTCTTGTTTCTGTGTCTAGTGCTGGAGCCCAAAGTCCAGAGAAGAGGTAGAAAGGATGTAAAGTGGGAGAAGCAAGGACACACCGGAGCCCACAAGGATGGAGTGCAATCTGTACTGGTCTCTCACCACCTCCAAACCTGCAGTTTCAATGAGGGAGCTGCCCTGGAGGGAAAGCTAGTGCCATTCATCATGGAGTTAAACATACACCTGACCATGATTTGCAGAAGTCCTGGAAGGAAGTGGAGGAGTTGTGGGCCCTGCACCAACTGTGTGACGATAAAGAAATATGGCTCCTCTTTCACATCCACCTTCTAAATCAGGCATAAAATGTCTCTTGTGGTTCATACTAACGTGGAACTCTGCAGAGAACGAATCTGGGAAGGAATCCATCTAAGCTAAGTTGACACAGTATAAATCCACCACAAGCTACCTGTTTAGATCCAACCTGGCATTCTCATTTAACCATAGTTAAAGTCCACAAAAAAGACAATAGCAAAACCAGATTTTTGCCTCACATAATGTAATTACCCCTCATCAACGAAAACACACCAACCTTCTTCCCAAAAGAAGATCTAAGTTTTTTTTTTTACCCAGTTTTGGGATATTCATTCTTCATTTAGTTAACATTCACCTTTCGATATAATGTAATTGAAATACTGAGATAAAAGGTTAATTTCTATTAATCCAACTTCGTTTTATTGTTATTTTTCTTTAGCAGTGCATAGGCCAGAAATTGAACCTGGGCCTCCCGCTTGGCAGGCAAGCATTCTACCGCTGAATCACCTTTGCACCCAATACATTTTATTTTAGATTGTCGGGAAATGGAAGAGGAGAAGAGAAAAAATTAGCTGATATGTGTACAAATATATTCATATAAAATAGAAATTCTTATATTATAGCCCTCTTTTCTGTAACTGATCACGTGTTATAGTTGACATTTATCATTATCTTCTACTACCACCCTTTCCATATTCCTTTGCCCTCAGAAAATACCTCAGCTGGTCATGGATTCTTGCCTGGTAGTGTGACTCTGTGATATTCATTCCTGAAGGGTCTGTGCCATTAACAGCATTTTCTGTATTAGGTGGTTGTTTTTCATTAATCACAGGATGTGGGAATGCTAATAGGCACCCCAAGAGATCACCTGCATTCCCCAGACATTCCCCCCATTGTGTAGTTAGCACCCAGTTTCTCTTTTATATGTTCAATCAACACTGCCAGTACAATCACCTCATTCTTTATCTATTGACTCACTAACATGAGGAACATAAAATAGCCAGGTGGCAGTCTCAAATTCCAGTTCAATGAAATCATTGCTCTGTGCCCCAGTGGAAGCATTCTTCCCTTGGGAAGTGAAACTTCTAGACCAGCAGAGCCCAAAGTTGAGAGACAGAAAGCAAAACCTTCACCCATTTCCATCCCTTGATTCCTGGACCAGTGAATTCTGACTATGGGAGAAACAGCACCCAGAAAACCATCACTGATGAGAGGGGTCATACCTGGAGGACATTGCTTCTGCCCCACAAAATATTGCCACTCAGCTGGCATGTATCTGAATCTTCAAAAGGCCATCCCACCATGCTATCCGGCTGACTGCTTCAAGATAATGGAGACATGGTAACAACAATGAATTCCATGAGGCAATCCCATGACATACTTTTTTTGCTTTACAATGAGTTCCTTGCTTGGGAGTGAGACATATGCACATATGCATTAAAAGATGTGTATAAGAATGTTCCTGGTAGCCCTCTGCATTATAGCAAAGAAATGGAAATAACCTAAATATTCATCAGTGGGAGAACTGATAAATAAATTGTGGTCTAGTCATACAATGGAATATTAAATAGCAATGAAAATTGGTGTACTGTAACGGCACGCAAAATTATTAATGAATACTACCAACAAAATTTGAGTAAAAAAAGCAAAGTACAAGAGAATATGTACAGTATAATTCCACTTATATATGTATAAAAAAGCACAAAGGCAGAAGTGAGGTAGGTACTCCAGCCCATGTTCTGTTTGCCAAGCAGTGATCACCTGGTACAGGGTTGCATCCAATCCAAAGAAGGGAACACTTTTCCTAATTTGCACAAAGTCTATATGATGTTGATGTAAAGGTATTGGTAATGTTTTAATCCTTGTATTTGGTGATAGGTTCAGGATTTTTCTCATTTTGCCACCCCAGTTTAATTACCCACATTTCTTTCCCTAGAGTCAGTCACTGTTAATAGTTGCTGTGTGTCCTTCCAGAGATATTCAGTGCATTGCAAACATAGATATATACATGTCTATTCCTTTGTTAAAAAAAACACATAAATAGGAACAGCCTATAATATTGTACTGGACCTTTTCCCTACATGACAGTATATTTTAGAATTGCTCTATATCCGCCTGTGTAAATGCACCTTGTATTTTTTTTTTTAATGTCAGTTTATGTACGTCTATACAATGTCTACTAATAGGACATTTTGGTCGTTTCCCATCTTTTGCCATTATGAACAATGCTTCAGCGAGTATTCTTTTACCAGTATTTTTGCTCACATGTATGATTTTGTGCATAGGATAAATTTCCAGACGTGGAATTGCTGGGTCAAAGAGAATGCATTTGACATCTTCTGCCACATTGTATTTAAAAGCAATTACACCAATTTACACTGTTATACACTGTGTTATAACAGTGTATAATTTACACTGTTACACAGGGAAAGCTCATTTTCCTCATAGACAAACTAGACTTTTTTCTTTATTAGAGAAATTGTGGGTTTACGAAACAATCATACATACAATACAGGATTCCCATATACCACCCTATTATTAGCACCTTGCATTGGTATGGAACATTTTTTACCAATTGATGAAAGCACATTTTTATAACTGTACTATTAACTATGGTCCGTGGTCTAATTTAGGACTCACTGTGCAGTGCAGTTCCATGGATTTTTTAAAAAATTTTTTATTTTGTTATCATATATATAGCCTAACATTTCCCCTTCTGGCCACATTCAGATATATATCCAGTGTTGTTAATTACATTCACAATGTGGTGCTACCATCACCACCATTCATTACCAAAACATTTCCATTGTTCCAAACAGGAACCTTGAACATTTTAAGTCTTAACTTCCCATTCCGTATTCTATTGGGGTAGATTCTGACTATGAGTTTGCTTATTCTAATTCCTTCAACTTAACAACAAAAAAGACAAACAGCCAAATTTAAAGACGGGCAAAATACTTGAATAGACATCTTTCCAAAGAAGATATACAAATGGCTAGAAAGGACATGAAAAGATACTAGCCATCCTAGAAATCCAAATCAAAATCTCAATAACCATTTTATACCCATTGAATGGCTGCTATTTAAAAAAATGAGAAATCACAAGTGTTGGAGAGGATATGGAGAAATGGGAATGCTCATTCGTTGCTGGTGGCAATGTAAAATGGTACAGCTGCTGTGAAAGACAGTTTGGTGGCCCTCAGAAAATTAAGCATCGAATTACCTTGTAACCCAGCAATCCCACTATAAGGTATATACCCAAAAAGAATTGAAAGCAGGGACACGAAGAGATATTTGCACGCCAATATTCATAGCGGCATTATTCACAATTGTCACAAGATGGAAGCAACCCAAGTGTTCAACTGACGAAGAGATAAAAATGTGACATATACATACAATGGAATAGCATTCAGCTGTATAAGGGAATGAAGTACTGATACATGCAACAACATGAATGAATCTTGAAGACAGAAATACTAGACTTTTTTTATTGCTGTCAATTTGACAAGTAAAAAAAAATACTGTATTATTGCATTCATTATAAATTAAGGAAAAAAAAACAAAAGTTATTTTTTAAATCTTCAGGGATTTAAAGGAGGAAGAAACATCTGTTCGGGAATAGGGCGCAGGGGAATATTTGGAGATAATAGCCTTTAATGTGGGCTTGGAAAAACTGAGATAGAGGCAGGGGGCAAAGCACTCTAGATAGAGAGTGCAACATGAGCCAGGGCCCAGAGGGGGGAAGTTGTTTTACAAGTAACCTAGTTTGTTTAAAGCAGAAAGTGAGCACATCCTGGGTAGTGAGAGAAGTGTATCTAGTGGGCAAGAAGGAATCAGGAAAGTAGGGGCTCCCAGCCCTGGCTGCTCATTACAATCCCTGGGGAGCATAAAAAAAATACCAGTGCGATGTCCGAGGCCCTCCAGAAACCAATTAAATTAGAATCTCCAAGAGGGACTTACTAAAACTCCCCAGGGGATACTATTTTGCAGCCAGGGTTGAGATCCACTGCATTAAGAACATTTGATTCATCAGAGCTATGGAACTATAACAAAAAAATTAAATGGAAATGACAGAAATAAAAATGTTTAAGATGAAAATTAAAAAAAAAAATACAAGCAGGCGAATGACAAACTCAAAAGTGGGCTTTTGGAAGATTTACAGGCCTAGATTACATGCCATATACCTCTAAATTTATTTAACAGTTTGAAACATTTTTAAAAGATCATAATTTTTTAGTTCAACATTGAATTTAAGTACAGTTCCACTATGGTTTGCTGTTGCTGTTGTTTAATAACAAGCAGCAGATATTCTATGTCCTCAAATAATTATTTTTACTTTTTAGGGGACAGGATCATTCACCAAGCAGGTACAGTGAAAACTGTCCATACCCTTGTGATTTAAAGGCCTGGTTGCCCGGAATTCGCCTACGAGGAGACTGGGCTCAGAACTCATTGGAGGCATCGCCTGGACACTAGGTGGAGCCATGGATTGTCATTAGATGAAAAATTTGCGCTTCAAAGAAATTTGGTAGAATTTGAGAGGGGAAGAGATTAAGAAACCAGATAGTTAAATCCCTTATGTTCTTGTATTTTTCAATTTCTTTTTCTTTCAATTTCTTTTTTACATGTGTGAAATTACTATTTTTAGAATGTCATATATTCATTTAGTTCTACATTTACAAGATGAAAAAAAAAAAGGATGTTGTCTTTGTGTCTTCCAGATCCACGTTCCACCCTTCGTAGAGCTGGGAGAGGCTCACCTCTAAGGATGCATGACAGTTTCCTCTGCACTCTGGCTTCTGGTAGGTTTGGCCACTGGACAGCATTGGCAAGAGGTTCGAGGGCAGGAGGAGAATGGAGTCTGGGTATTTATTTCCCCAGCTCCTTCCCTGCTGGGCTACAGGTCACCAGTGGCTGGCTTCATCCTCAGAAGCTACAGCTTCTGTCCAGGGGCCTCTTATATACCTACAGCTTTCTGTGGGTTTAGGTAACTACCTATTCCCTTTGTTCCTTAGAGCTTACGGGTAATAATGATCTCCCCCTGTAGCTAGTCCAGAGGTGCATGGTCACACCCTGTTGAGTTCCTTAGCTCTGTCCACACCTTGGTAAATGATTATTTCTCCTCCATTATGCCTTTGGAGTGTGCCATGTGTTTTCCTGCTGGGATCCTAACTGGTAGTTTCCCTCTTTACTTCCCTGTTCCTCACCCACCTATTTCTCCTCTGGTAGCAACCGATTCTATAGGATTCCTATGTTTGTGCACAACACAAGCACAAAGGAATATAAATATACCTTCACCCTCCTTTACTCAAATAGCAGCACACTGTATCCCAGTTCTGCACCATTACTTTCTCCCAGAGCACTATATCCTGGAGATAGCTTCATAGCATCCTCATTCCTTTTTATGGCTGCATTATATTCCAATTTATGGGTATACGATCTTTTTTTAAAAATGTTTATCCAGTGTCCTATCAGTGGAACTTTGGGTTGTTTCCAGTCATTTCCTATTACAAACGTTGACAAAGTGAATAACCTTGTACGTAGGTCATTTCTTCATATTTTCTGTATGAGAAAAATGAAACTGAAAGAGATAAAGCAACTTACATAAGACTAATTCTTGGCAGAGGCAGACATCAGAGTCATCGGTCTATAGGCACACTGATTGTGTGCCTAATCAGTCCCCTGCACAGTGAGAGCTGAATCTTGCTGAAGGAGCCCCCCACATAATATACTGCCCATTTCCTCTCTTCTTAAATTTCCATCTTATTCATTCATTTACATAGCCGTTATGAGCATGGACTTTGGAGCCACAATGCCAGGGTGTATTTCCTCCTCCATTACTCATTCGTTAATGACCTTGGGCAAGTCGCTTAGCCTCTCAGGATTCCGTTTCCTCTTCTGTAAAATGATTCCTACCTCACATTGTTGCTGAGAACTATGGGTGCTTGGAACATGCCTGGCACATATTAAGAGCCGTATGTTAAGTTATTATCATTCCTTTGGCTTCCCCTATTATCATTCCAACATGAATGAGCTTGTGTCTCAACAGAAGTTCATGTTTAATGCAAGTGAGATTAACAGATCACTTCTTGAGAACAGATGTAGATGAAAAGAGATGGGCAGGAAATTAGAGACCTGGGTATACTGGATCAGGACCTAAAAGAGAAGAGAGTTTCTGAAGACAACCATGCCAACTTCACAATTTTATTTTGGTTTTCTGGTTCCCATGTGCTTAAAATGGTGGGACTCAGAAATCTGTCCTCCCAGGATGTCTTTCAGTTACTAAACCATAATCACTGGCCACAAGCCCTCCACAATCTTCCACCCCTTTCCAATGAAACTAACCCTATCTTCCTCTCACATTTCCACGTCATATTCAGGTGGGTGAATGAAAAATTCTCAGAATCATCCTTGGCTCTTCCCTCACATCCTCCATATCAAATGACCAATTCCTGCAAATTATTTCTCCTTAATAGTTTTCGATCTTATCCCTACCTTGGTCTCTCCATATCCTCAGGCCCCAGCAAAATGATATTATTTCTGTTGGGCCATTGCAGAACACTGGTCAGTCTTTTGCCCCTCTCAGCCTCTCCCTTCCATCTACAAATATGTATTGAATAACTAGTATTTTCTAGGCCTTGTGCTGGACGCAGAGAATGCAAAAGTGAAACAGACAGAAGGATCATAAATCTAACTATAACCTTAACCTAATTTTAACCTCACCCTAATCTCGAATTCATTAAATTTTTAATCAGAGGGAGAGTTACACAAACTATTGGTTCAGGATAGCTGGGATCGTGTTTTCTGCTCCCGTGAAACGAAAAAAAAAAAAAGGGATTAAAAACCCAGGCTTTATGTCTTAAAGGTCAGTGCTTCCTAGTTTCAGGGATGTGGTTTCCACTTTTGTTCTGGAAAGTCTCTAGGAGGGTGAGAACTGGACTTTTGGAGGGAAAGAGAAAAGGAAGTAGCCTAACTCTGAGGAGAGGGAGAATGCCTGGGACTAACAATGTAAGGAACTGGGAGGAACACATTTGCGGGAAGTTCGGTTAGAGTTGGGGATGTGATCGCCCTCTTGTACCTGACTCCGAAAAGGATGAGACCTCTGGCGGAGGGAGATAGATACCTGGGCTGACCTGGCCTGACTGTGCTGGCCCAAAGGGCAGTGTCAAGAATTCCTGTGATCAAAAGAGAGGACCTTTCGGGAACATCTCTACAGCCTGCAGCGGACACAGCACCCAATAGATGCCAGAGAACCAGCCAACGATGGCTGGAGACTGAAGTCAAGGCCCTCCTCCATTTTAATGGCACTATCAAAACCCTAGGATCCTAGAAGGATCCATTAGGGGATGTTTTTGTAAGGCGATAAAAAAAGGCACTTACTCCATGGGTCATTTCTAGAAGGTAGACAGGCTAGTTCATTTCTATTCTATTCTTTCTTTTCCTTTAAATAAAATAAGACAAAAAAGAAGCTATTATTTTTTAAAAGCCACAAATTAGTTGTATTATCATGAGCATGTGTCTCAATTGCCTTATCTGTAAAACATGGTGGTGTTGGTGGTGGGGGTGATATTTAACTTCCTTTCTAGCTCTGCTACCCCAAGGTTTTATGTTGTCTCATCCAAAGAACAGAATTATTAATACAATGACTTCAGTGTTTCTTTCTTTGCTTTCATTACGTTGGTCACACTCCCAGCTGAGAAATGAAAGCTCATGAGGTATAGCAGAATTTGTATAATTTCCTTAAACTCCTCCTGAAGATGACATGTGCAGTGATGCTGGAGCCAGAAGTTGCTCTGTTAAAGGCATGTGACCTAACTCTGTCTTAGGCAGATCATGTGAAACAGACACGCAGAAGACCTCACCTATGGCTGGAGGCAGTGGAGGGAGGAGGAAGGAAACCCCTTCAGTTAAAAGATTCTTTATGCTAAATGAACAGGAAAATCCCCCCTTCTTCCCTGTGGTGATACAGACAGAGTGTTAGTCTCTATCATGCCCCTGCAGATGCAGAGTGAGCAAACAGCAAGCTTCTCCCATGGACCTTGGAAAAGGGAATTGTTAGACTATGCAGTTTTTTTTTTAATTTGACATTCATTACTCAAGTGTTTATATTGCGGGAGGTAGGTACTTTGGAGGAATCAATGAAATGCTTCAACTGGGGAAACAAACTGATAGATGAGACAAGCATGTATAGAGGCTAAAGGCATGGACTCCTGGAGACAGACTGTTGAGTTCCTATCATGGCTTTGCCTTCACTAGCTGTGAGGCTTTGGGTGACTTACTCTCTGTGCCCCATGGGTCAAATGGGGATGGTATGAAGCACAATAAATTAAATATATAAAGCATGTAAAATAGTGCCCGATGCATGATAAGAATTTTGGGTTAGTAGCTGTCATTTTTTTGTTTTTTTTTTTTTACAGCCAAGCCACACATTTTTGTGTGCATAAGTCAAGCTTCAGAACTTGGCTTCAAGGCAATTCCATATCGTACGGTAAGAAATTCAGCAGCCTTCTGTGTGGTCATCAAGAAAAGTTAGATCACTTCATATTTCTCTTAAGAACCAGCTAAAGAAGCCAATATAGTGAGGTTATGTAAGAAGGAAAAGTGTTATGGACAGTCAGAAGAAATGCCTTATAATGTCTTACCACTGACATCAGAAGAGATCACTATTTGCCTGAAAAATAATATTCTGGGGTTTCTCTAACTTTCCTAAGAAAAGTTGTACATGTGCCAAGCAGTAACTGAGAAGATGCTTTTAGCATTCCTTGAAAACAAGTGTATCAAATACCTTTTCAGTGCACATGGCTCAGTGGTAGAATTCTTGCCTGCCATGCTGGGACCTGGGTTCGATTCCCAGTCCATGTACTTCCCCAAAAACAAACAAATAAAAATTCAACAGATGGGGCAGGCCACGGTGGCTCAGCAGGCAAGAATGCTTGCCTGCCATGCCAGAGGACCCAGGTTCGATTCCCGGTGCCTGCCCATGTAAAAAAAAAAAAAAAAAAATTCAACAAATGGTGCTACAATAGCAGAATACTCACATGGAAAATAATGAAATGTGACCCCGCCATACAGCATACAAAAACAAATAAACAAGCAAACAAAACTCTTTTCAGCTTGTTTGAAGAAATAAGAATGCAGCAGATCGTGAAATTGGAACCCTCACCCATTGAAAATAATTATAGATATTCACATATTTTCTTAAATTGTGATGTAAGATTTTCAGAATATTTATACACCAGCCCACAGATCCTCAGAATGTTAAGAGTGTTGCCTGCATTTGGTTCACTTACTGAATATGGAAACATGGCTTTTCCTGTGTTGATTTCCTCTACAGCTTGAAAAGCTACAGTAGGCTAATTGTAGTGATGGTGTCTAATTGATGGCATTTGGGCATTCTTTCTTCTTTCTATGCCCTCTAATTTTTAAAAATGAATGCACATTTTTCATAATAGAATTTGCTTTTTTAAATAGTATTTCCTATTTGGGGTATTTTCTTTTTTTAAAAAAAGGGAAATTAACTAATTGCTTGCTTTCCAGGAATGATCCAGGGAATATGTACATGAACTCAGCACATTTTTTACTGCCTTACAAAAAAATTACAAGAATTAACCAATTCTTGACTTCGGTAGAACCCCAATAGATTCTTGGGAGGTTATCAGTGTTGAGTTTCATTTTGGTGATGTGTCAGAAAAAAACTTATTTCTTTTCTTTAGTAAAGTGACTCTGTATCACCCTGATCATAGGGAGATACCAGAAAAGTAGACTGAAAGTCCTTTAGATAAAAAGATTCAATAGGTAATAATAGATACAAAGTGCTCTGACAGCTTTCTGATTGCTACTGTGGTAGCAAATGGAAATTTGGAGACCTTATCATACTTTCTTTTCTGTGTGTGTTTGAATGTGTTTTGGGGCATATGTGTTAGGTTTTGTTTTGTTTTGAATAGCATTTTATCCTGAAGTAACGTAAAAATGTACCGTATTCAAGATTCTCAGTTCCCTCACTGCACAACCACAATCGCATCTTCAGTAACTAGCCCTAATAAAAGCAAGACAGTGATGTAAGAAGATAAAGTCCAGGTTTGGTTTTTGCAAGGTGTCAGTAAGTTTCTCAGAGGAATCTTTCACATTCCCAAAATGCAATTCTGGATATTTTGGCTGAGGATTATTATTACTTAGCACTTCCTTATTTTATCAACATTACCAACAGCTGTAAACTCCCTGCAAATCCAGTACTTACTGTGTTTCGCAGAGTATCACACAGTCCCAGGGAGATAAAATGTGTCTAAATCTTGGTCCCCACTTTTGGGAACATACGGTATCGTCAGAGAAACACTCACATAGAAACAACTGAGGAACTCTTTCAAAGTAGGTCAAATAATGTTTCAAGGCCCTTCTCCATCTGGGCTGTCCTTTCTCAAAATAAAACAAGGACCTTAATGCAATCCAGAGATTCTCTGTTTGGGGTCAGAATTCAGCACCTCAGTGTAATTTCATGGTTTTGTCATCACTGTCTCTTCTTGTCCTAAGGATGCATTTGCTATTGAAACTGCTGTTCTCAGTAGCTCCCTTCATTTTCCCCTAGATCTGATCAGACATGATAATTTGGTGTTGATCCTGGGCAGCCCATCTCTTTGCTGGCTCTGATAAGTCATCTGAAGGTGTTCACTGCAACCTTTGCCTTCATTTCACTGACAGCTATTATAATCTTTTGAGCAAAGTTGGGCTTTGGGGACCCTGACTTTTCAGCAGCACATGGATGTATCCCAGACCTCTTGCTTACAGGTTAGTTGATTGATCTTTAGGGCCACACGAAATTATTTTCTGTGTCTTCCTCTCAGGAGCTCCCCATTTTCTTCTTTCATCATTCATTCATTCACACAGACATTTCATTGAACACTTAATTGTGAGAGGCACTCTGGTAGGAGATAGGAACACAAAGATGAACGAGGCTTGATTCCTTCCTCAAGGAATTCATCTCCGGCAGAAAAGAAAAACAGGCTAGGTCATGGGGCACCTTTGTCATGAATTAAAAAACCTCATCCCTTCCTCTCAGTGGAGGTAGCCCTGTACCAAGGCTCAGGCTTGGCAAGTGGTCTAGTCTCTAGACTCTAGGTCTTTGCTATTCTGAGTGTGGAGTTCCACAGGACAGCATTGGCAAGTCCTGGGAACTTACTAGAAATGCAGAATCTTGGGCCCCACCCAGGGCCTACTGAATCAAAACCTTCATTTTAATAAGATGCCCAGTTTGTTGAAGTCTTTGTAGCACTGGTTTAGGAGAGAGCTGATGAGAACTAAGGACTTGCTTGGAAGGTGTATTCAAGTTGTATTCTCTAGATGTTGCTTACACTCTATTTCCCTTTGTTTTCACTCCCATCAGCGGACTTACCTTTAGGATGCCTCCGTGATACTAACTATAGTTCGCGGTTTTGGAAAACAGACACATGAAGAATCTAACTTGCTCATAACCACCAGTTAATTAAGAGAGGAAGGAAGACAATGTAGACTCCTCTGCTTTCCTTTTCCTTTTTTCTTTGGAGTCCTTCCTCTTACCCTCCAGGCCCGCTTATCCTGAATCTCCACTCGGGAGGTATAGAACTAGTGCAGCAATCTCTAAGGTTGGGAGGATGGAATGGTCAAAATGCCTTCAGCCTGGAGGTAGTGTCAGAGTATCATTCTGGGGCAGCAGAAAAAGAGGGAAACAACCCTGAAAAAGGCACCTAGAAGAAAGGAGGATGAATGACTGTCCACTCTGCCCAGCCCTGCTTCACCCTCATCTCTTCTGCTTGTCCCTTCTGCCCATTCATTCATCCAACCATCCAATTATTTAAGATTTTGCCAGGTATGGATATTGGCATTTTCCTACTAACCGCATATTTTCACATCTTTCAAGAGATTCTTGCCTTTCCTCAAGCCTCTAAAAGATACTAAATCTTCTCCCTCTCCAGCCCTAGGTAGCTCGTCAGAACAGTAGGATTTGAAGCCGGGAGGCTCGGACCTTCCCATTCTTTTCTCTACCCTCTGGATGTGGGCTTCACTGACTTTTCCACCAAGGAAAATTCTTAAGGGAAAAAAATACCCAGGCTCAAGTGAGGCTACTGAACTGGTTGAACTTCATTTTTGGACTTAACGGAAGGACTGGCTCTGGTTTTGGTTAGTCTCTGAGCTCAGAGCTGGGGTGTGTCCTTCTGGACATGGTGTAATTTCCCTCAAAAGAAGATTAAGTAAGAGAGTAAGTTTTGAGGTACATTAGGAGGTCCTTGAAGGGGAAAGCAAAAGAGAAATAATGCTGTTTCCCCAAACTATTTCTGGGAAATCAGCACAGAAAACACATAAGGTTGTAATTTTTTTATCAGTCTGTGATAGAAAATCATGTAACCACAAAACATAGAGAGGAAAGGTGTAGAAGTTGGTATGGCAGTGTCTGTTTTGGTTTTTAAGTCAAATTCTACAATATGACTACAAAAAAAAAATCCAATGTAAATGCCTACCACAAGTTGGTAGCATTGCTTACGTATTCTACCTTTTCCCCACAGGTATTTAGTTCCTCTAAAAGTGAGGATGTAGGTCAGAAAAGAGGAAAAGCAGGGGAAGAAACACGCAAATATCTGGGTCCTTCCTTCTGCCACCACAGGCATCCTTAATCTTTGAGATAACAGCCTTATAAAAAATAAGTCTTACTCAGAGTCACACAACAATCATCAGGAAGAAAATATAATGTAGATCCTCTTAACTGTCTAATTTCCCAGAAAGTCTGCAGTAATTAAAGACTGCTTCATGCGGTCCTGTTGGTTGCTTGCTTTAGAAAAAAAAAGACAAGAGTCAAGAGAACAGGGAAAGAAGAATTTGTAATTAATCATTAGGTAGAGATCACATTTAGAATTTTCTCCTTTCAAGCTTTCTCAGGTATCTTTTGAACAAATCTACGCACTTCCTACAGATTTCAGGATGAATAGAAAAGTAAGGAAAGAAGGGAAGTTACAAAGTAAGTAGGAAAGGTAGTGGTGATGGTAGTTCATTATTGGGAGTGTAATTAAGAGCGCTGTAGTGTGTTGGTGAATGTGATGGAAAGGGGAAGTATAGGATCGTGTCTGTTACTAGAAGGAAAGTTAGAACATAAAACATGGGAGCTTATAACAGAGTGAACCCTGTTGTGGGCAATGGGCTGTGGTTAATAGTACAAATATAAGAATATTTTTTCATGGATTAAAACAAATGTATGACACTATTACATGGTGTGTCAGTTTGAAAGGATTTATGTACCCTAGAAAAGTCATGTTTTAATCCTAATCAATCTTGTGGGAACAACAGTTTCTTCTAATCCCTATTCAGCACTGTAGCTTGGAAACTTGATTAAGTTACCTCCACGGAGATGAGACTCAATCAATTGTAGGTATTAAAGTTGATTAGATGGAGACATGTCTCCACCCATTCTATGTGGGTCTTGATTAGTTTACTGGAATCCTATAAAAGAGGAGACATTTTGGAGAGAGTTCTTTTTTGAGAATGAGAAGAGAGCCACAGAGCCACAACAGAATGATGAGAGAAACAGAGAACAGAGTCCACCCACCAGCGACTTTTGATGATGAAGAAGGAGAAAGCCCCCAGGGAGCTTCATGAAGCAAGGGGCCTGGAGAGGAAGCTGGCTGATGTCACCATGTTTGCCACGTGCCTTTCCAGTTGAGAGAGAAACCCTGAACTTCATTGGCCTTCTTGAACCAAGGTATATTTCCCTGGATGCCTTAATTTGGACATTTTTATAGTCTTGCTTAATTGGGACATTTTCCCCACCTTAGAACTGTAAACTAACAACTTAATAAATTCCCATTTTTAAAAGCCATTCCATTTCTGGTACATTGCATTCTGGCAGCTAGCAACTAGAACACATGGTATTAATAATAGGGTGATATATGGGAAAAATACACCTAACGTAAACTATGGACTATAGTTAACAGTAACATTTTAATATCCTTTCACCAATCGTAGCAAAGCTACCACAGTATCGCAAAGTGTCAACAGTTGGGGAGTATATGGAAATGTATTTTTTACATGACTTTTCCGTAAACCTACAACCTCTCTAGTTGAAAAAATAACAATACTTTTAAAACATTATGTCATTATGTTACGTGAAAGAAACCAGACCCAAAGTAGTATATATTGTATGATTTCATTTACACAAAATGTAAGTATAAATAAATTTATAGAGACAGAATTAAATTAGTGGTTATGTAAGGCGGGGGAAGGATAGAAGGACTGAGAGGTGACTGCTAATGTTTTTTCCTTTTTGTAATAATGAAAATATTCTAAAATTGATTGTTATGATGAATGCATAAGTTTGTGATAATACTGAAAGCCATGCTTATATAGTTTGGATGGATTACATGGTGTGTGAATATATCTCAGTAAAACAGTTTAAAAATAAGTTGGAAAGGGGATACGAACACAGATGTGCATTTATACGTAAACATGATTTTGGATGGGAGTGGCAGTAGCCTTTTTTAAGCTTAAACTTTTGGGCTCATGTGTTTAAGACAACTTGCATTTGCAACCACAGATCTGTATTAATCTTCTGATCACTGATTGAGTTCTCCAAGACAGACAAATGTGGCCCCTCCCCTCCTATTGCCCAAGAAAGTTTAGCCAGGTTTGTCCTGCTTAGCGGAAACCACCTCTCACCACTTCTCTTTCCTTTGTGGCAATTTCCTAAGTGGAGAGGAAATGTCTGAACCCCTGCAGCTCAGATTCCAATGACAGTGAGAGGCCAGTCTCCGCCGACAGACCTCTATTTATGTTTGCTTGGGAATAGTATGTACTTCTCCCATTACATTTTTCTTTTTAGTTATGTTTTGCTTAGACTGATCCTAAAATACATTTTCCTTTATTGTGTGATATGAAGAACTCTGGAGTTAGACAAACCTGGATTTGGACCCCAGGACAATTATCTACTTACTGGTTGTATCGCTTGAGACAACACTCTCAGCTCCAGTTACTCAACAGTAAAATAGGGATAATCCCACTTATTTTACCATGTTGTTGTAAGAGTTAAATGAAATAATTCACACAGGGCATCCTGTGCAGTAGCATAGTAGGCTTCCATACTTGCTAATTTCTTCTTCATTTTCACCTGGACAACAGGGCCCAAGAGGAAGATTGGGGGAAAGGTGGATGGTAGATTCGGAAGAGAGAGTTGAAAGGAAATAGCCAGGGGTTGGCATTTCATTGTCCCTTCAAGTCAGATAGTTCATTTGTACCCTAGCTTGCAAAGTAACTTGCATTTCTGATATTATCTGAATTAACAGGAGAGTGAGCTACCTTGGCTCAATGCCCTGGAAACTGTGCCCAGTGTCTTGTATTGTGGGACAGTGGCCAGCTGCTTTAGGGAGGGTCATTTGAGGCAGCCACAGCACATCTGTGAACCAGAGGTGTTCACATTTCTCCTGCCTTCAAGGGGTCACATGGTCACATTAATGCCCAAATAACTTGAGCCTCAGCCCCTGTATGATTGCAGGAAGGTCAACCTTTGACCAGCCTCTCCTCTCCAAGGATTTCTAGGAATCCCCATGGAATTCTTACTTCAGCCAACCACACTGGCATCTCAGTGGTCGTCCATCTCCCAATTCCCCACAACAAAGAACAGACTGTAACATTTAACACAATTTTCCAGAAGGAGATCTGGGAATAACCGAAAGAGATAACAATGCAGAAAAGTATCAAACTGGGCCCCCTAGAACTTTCTTGGCTTTCACCCCACAGAAAGGGTATCAGCTCCTCAGTCACCAACCTGCTTCTCATGGCAGGGCTCACCTTTCCCACAGTCAAAAGGAATCAGTTAGCCACAACCCCCTTCCCAGCACCCCCAGAAGCACAGTCTCAGGACTTCAATTCTACTCACAACGCTTTCACATATTCAGCTCCTTTTATGGAGGTGCCTTGCATAGTGAATGTAGCAGATGTTCAACAAATATTTGTTGAATGAATGAATGGTCTCAATCTTCCCATTCGAGATTAAGATCTTGGCTTTACATTTATGTGACTTTTAAAAAAGCTTATTAAGATTTTTTTTCCTGAAATAGTCAATTCTCAAACATAAATTTGAAATTTCCCTTCTAGATAATTTTTTTTAAATCCTAGAATGTCAGAAATAGCAGCTTCTCCCTGTCACCTTGCCCTAGCTTCCTAATTCTAGCAATTAAGATTTCATCAGGTTCTTTTTTTTTTTCTCAGCTTCAGCACTAAGAGCCTATTTCTTGGGAATCACATGATTTTCACTTCTGTAGGCAGGCTGACTGAGCAGATTCTGTTATCCCACAATACAGTTTTTAAAACAAATTATTATAGTAGTATATATCTAATCAATTCATTAAGCTCTAGCTATATGGCTATATCCCAACTGTGCTAGGTGCTTCAGTACATTTTCTTTCATCCTTTCAACCTTGCTGCATGGTAAGAGTGATTGTCTTATGTAAGGCTGAGATAGTCACTTATCTGTGGTTATGTAGCTGGTTAGAAGCCGAGCTAAATTCAACTCAGGCCTGTTCCAGTAAGTGTCAAGGCGGGTTAGAAAGGCTCCTGGAACACTCAGTTATGGAGCTTTATGAAATCAATCCTTCCTCCCACCTCCCCGTGGGATATTCTGGTATGCATCCCTAATGGCTGCGAACCCCTGCAGAAGTGAGCCATCACTATTGATGGGAGGGTGTGGTTTTGTCCTCTAGTGCTTTGGGGGTAATAAAAAAGCTGAGAACCACCACAACATGCTAGGAGTGGGCCTGCCTCCCTGGGTGTTTCTCCAGACACGATCAGTCACTGTAGGCAAAGCAGGTGACTCCACCTGGGTGTGTTTTGAGGCCTACTCCCCTTTTCCCTTCCCACACACCTCCCCCATTTATCCATCTTTGTGCACAAACTCTAAATTTTAAGGATCATTTCCTCTAGGCCTCCGTGCCTTTCTGGACTTAAGAAACTGCTCTGTCACATGAGGAGGCACATGAGACATCTGCTGGCCCCTTACTCCCGGATTTCATTGCTTTCAGCTTCTGGTTCCAGTGGCCTTCTGGCTGAGCTTTAGTCCTCCAAGCGTCTGAACTTTCTGTGATCTGTGTCAGCTCTCAGCTTCTGGTTCCAGTGGCCTTCTGGCTGAGCTTTAGTCCTTCTCCAAGCATCTGAACTTTCTGCGATCTGTGTCAGCTCTTTTAGGGACTCCATAAGCTAATTAGGATCCGCCTCGAATGGGTGGGCTTACATCTCCATGGAAATAATCTATGCAAAATGATACACATCTCCATGGCAACAAGCTCATCAAAAGATCCCACCCTAAAACGGGTCTGCCCCGACAGGATAGGATTAAGATTAAAGGCTTTTCTGGGGGTACATAACAGTTTCAAACCAGCACAAAGGTCTTCCAGACCCAGAGCTTTCCCTAGCTATTCCTTCCGCTGGGAGCTCCCACCACACTAAACTCCTGTGCATCTTATGGTCTGTTCCCACTAATCATACAAGTACTTGTGTGTGCCCTGGCTTTGTACACAGCTTTTCCAGCATGTGATGTATTTCTCCAGCTTGCTACCTATTCCTCATGGTGGAGCATACATAATACATGCTTGGTATCCCTCACTACACCTCACACATGCTTATGGGAGTTCAAACCTCCAAGGCAGAATCTGATAGAATGTAGGGACTAGAAAGCTGCCTTTCCCCCCAAAGAGTCCTGAGAGGGCAGCGATGCTGCTGGGTAAGCCACTCAATCAGTGTAGAGGCTTGGAGCTAGATACCCCAGAAAACATAATCTTAATCCATTCCTGCGGGGGTGAACCCATTGTAAATAGGACCTTTTGATGGGGTTGCTTCAGTTCAGATGTGGCCCACCTCAATCAGGATGGGCATTACCCCCTTTACTGGAGGGCGCCGAGAGAAAGCCACAGACAGAGGGAGCAGCAAGAAGCTGGACAATCAACAGGAGTCTGAAGAGAAAGAAGGCGTTGTCACGTGACTGAAAATCCAAGGACCAAGTATTGCTGGCAGCCAGCCCCAGAATGCCAGTCTCGGGAGAAAGTATCATCTCAGCCTTGATTTTGGACTTCTCTGAGCTTCAGAGCTGTGAGCCAATAAATTCCTGTTGTTGAGCCAAACCATTGCATGGTATCTGTTTTAGCAGCCGAGAAAGTAAAACTTTATGAATAATCAGAAAAGTACAGTTGTGCACATGCCGGGTTTGAACTCTAAGCCTGCCTCTCAGGGGAGACAGCTGGAGCTTGTCAAAAAAAAAAAGAAATTGCTCTCTAGCTTCTGGCACTTGTGCATAGAATCCATTCCTTCCTTCTCTTCATTTTTAGAAAGCTTGTGTTTTAGAAAGAACCCTGTCACTCCCCACCCTTGGATTTTCTGCCTTGGGGGAAAAACGCTCTTGAGGACAACTCCCTAGAGCTCTCACTGGAAAGGACACACAGCAGCTTGTGCTGTCACATGTGCGTCATATGCTCTGTCACACAGCCCGGTCATGCGTTGCCTGCAGAGACTGATACAAAGTTTGATTAAACAGACAGGATGCTGGCAACCCTTGTACCCTTTAAAACTTTCACTCACTAAACTTTCCTTTTAGTTTCGCTTTAGCTGCCCTTAAAAACACAGGTGAAATTTGCACCTGACAGATGGGGAAAAAACACAGGTTGTACATGACAGAATTTAGCGAAAAATAGCATTAATTTAGCATTTGTGTGGCATTTTGATTTTCAATAGGCATACACTGAATTTCCCAAATTTCCAAATACTTCATTTAAAATATTCTAATATTTAAAGATTATTTTTCTGATTAAAATTGTATACACTTAAAAAAAAAAACCCTTTCAAAATATAGAGTAAATATAAGAAAAACCAAGTTGCCTGTAATCTCATCACCCAAGAAATACTCACGGTTATCACTATTCTAATTTTACAGTTGGGAAAGGAAAAGAGCGCATGGAAGGGGGAGAAAGAAGACATATGAGCTCTTAGATTTTCCTCTCAAACATTTTTAAAAGAACTCTGTTGACCAATATTTGGTTTCCTGGTAACATTTATATTGCCGAGAATACCACTGTTATTTCCAAACACCATCATATTAATCATTGAGCTGTACAGACCTCTACTTTCTATATCACAGAAGACACTTAAAATAATATTCTTCAAAAGTGCTATCATTGAATTACAAAAATACTTGTAAAATAGAGAAGGGGGAGAAATTACATACAATACCATCAGTTTTACCAAAATCTGTTGGTATTTAATATATTTTCTCCCAGTCTTTTGTCTCATTCCCTCTTTTTTTTTAAGTAGAAATAACCATAGCAAATATAGAGTTTTGTACCTTGCTTTTTTTTTTTCACTCAATGTATGGCAAAGTTTTTTATTACATATTTATAATGAACCATTCCACGTCTGTAACTTTTTCTTTTCTTTCAGATTCTTCCCTTAGATTAATTAGACTTCCAGAAGTAGGATTACTTGAACAAATAATATGGTACATTTTATCAGCCCTGATCTCTAGATAAATCACTTTCCCAAAAGAATGAACTGATTTATATGGCCACTAACAATTTATGATTCCACGAATTTAACAACGCATTCTGGGGCACTATGTGTTAGAATTCGAGACCCTGGGAAGTTCCCTGATTTGACCAAAAACCTGATTATATTCCTCTTCAATTTCTACAACTCAAAATTCCAGGTATTAGTTGCTTCCTCTGTACTTGTTGCAGCTGTTTTAACATGGAATTCTATTTTTATAGAACAAACAGAACTGAACCAAAAACATGCTGCTCTCTTTAACTTTACTTCTCTCAAGTAAGAGAAGGAGCCTGGCTGTTGAAAACACTGAGTTAATAGATGAGATATGTAATAGGGGGCAGCTGAAGTCCACATGAAGTATCCTTATAGGGTTATAGTTTCTCGGAAGCATCACCGAAGTCTTATCTTAAAGGTCCAGAACAATCTTTTTCAGTACACTCAGAATTAGGCTGAAAACTAGATCATGCTAACCAAACTCATAAGAGAGATTGTCATGAAGATCAGAAGTTGCTTCGGAACATTCTATTTCTATAGAAAATTATATATGGGTAGTAAAATTATAATTAGATTTCTTGGTAAGGATAGAATCAGGATGGGGTGAAGGGTAGGGAATGGTGGCTAGAATGTTGTGCTTTCTTTTAAAACTTTGTTTTAAGCAACTTTATTGAAGTGTAATGTACATACTATAAAGTTCACCAGTTTCAAGTATACAATTCAATGATTATCAATCCATTAATCGAGTTGCTCATCTTGTATTAACTTGAGTAGCTGGGAATGGCTCTGTTTGCATAGTTGCTGGGCATAATATATAGAAAGGATCCTGAAGGCTTAAAGACATGGGGATGCTGGAATAACTTATGTGTAACCTATCCACCTTCTTTTACCCCACTGAACTCTGAAAGGGCCCAAGGGATATTCCCTTTACTAAAACATTGAGAAGTACATTAATGAGGGGAGCCTGTCATCCTTAAAAACGTCCTGGTGGCTGTTTTCTGTAGGCCAAGGATGATGGTGGGAAATCCTGTCACTGAAATAGGTTTCTAATTTCAGTGTAGATGTTGAGATTCCAGAGTAGCAATCAGAATTTTTAAGCACAGGAATCTTTTGTGGTGGCTTTAGGAATTCAATAGATGGGCAGTCTATGAAAGCATTATTTAATCTATAGGATAGAATCCTGCCTTGTGTTATGACACTTGAGAATCATGTCTTCCCCAAATTCCCAGTCCTTAACAATTCAAATCTGAGGCCCCTGATTGGAAGAGAAGATGGGACTCCTTGAGCAAGGACCCTGCAACAATGCCACAGAAACTTGCTATAGATCTTCCTCCAAGCCATCCCCAAAGAGCCTTGAGGCCACTTGCTAAGGTGTTGGTGCACTGGAGGAAGAAAAATACCCTAACTTTTCAGGACTTCTTAAGTACTGCTCTGAATTGATGCCAATCCCTAGGGACCCTTGGTCCTTGCTAAAATGATGGCTTCTAGTGTTCAGGTAAGAAATGGTGGAATGATGCCAATTCCATCTCATCATGGGTCTAGTATGTTTTCAGACCCACTCTGGAATTATTTTCTCTGTTTCTAAATATATATTTAGAATACTTGGCAACTGGCACGATCCCAACATTGGCTCCTTGACCCACAGTTCCCATTATCTATCTCAGTATCT
Organism: Myrmecophaga tridactyla; assembly: GCA_004026745.1. Classification (NCBI taxonomy): domain Eukaryota; kingdom Metazoa; phylum Chordata; class Mammalia; order Pilosa; family Myrmecophagidae; genus Myrmecophaga; species Myrmecophaga tridactyla. Next base: position 37,126 of record PVIY010014759.1, read on the forward strand.
ATCAAAATTAAGTAGCTTAAACCAACCATACTCATTTATTTTAGTTACATAGCTACAATGTGGGCAGGGCTTTGTGGGAGATGGTTCATCCGTTCCCTGTGGAGTCAGGTGGAACAACTAAAACTAGGGTTCATTCAGAAACAGGTGACTCACTGGCAAGTAGGTACTGGTGTTGGCTGGGAGCTCAGCCATGGCTGCTGGCTGGAGGCCTCCCCATGGGGCTGCCTGGGCTTCCTCACATCAGGGAGGTTTGAAAATTATGTTTTCCAATAGACAGAAAGTAGGAACTGACGTTCTCTTAAGACATGGGCCTGGAAACTGGCTCACTATTATTTCTACTGCATCATATTGATCATATCGTATGCGGAAACTGCCCAGTTTCAAGGGGTGGGGCCATGTATCCCAATCCTCAACGGAAGGAGATCCAAAGAATTTGCAGACATGCCTAATCTGCTATGCCCATGCAGTAAGGGTATGAGTAGAAAGGCCAAATAGAAGCCCTTGCAATTTCCCCTCCTACAGGGATGGTAAAACAAAAAAACAAATCTGCTTCTGTAGGGAAATCACAGAGATTAGTACCTTCATCAAAGATTTGAAAGATTTGGGGTGATGATCCTCATCTTCATTTGACTCATTTTTTTGGACCATTTAGCAAGTGAATGGATCTTGGGGGTTTCATTTTCTTGCTCAATTAATCAATAAATATATGTTGGACACCTACCATGTGATCAGATACAGTAAATTTGAAAGATTCATGGGCTACAGTCTAATTACAGTCTATAGTTTATACTTTCCTTCTTTTATTTTCTATTTTCCCTAGTGAATTATTGATACAAGTACTACCAAATTTACTTCCTTCTCTATGTTATTTGTAAAATTTTCAGTCTTGCCTACCCATTTTGTCTTACTCCTTAATTCCTTCAATAAAATTAGAATAATTAACTATGTATTTAAAGTTATCATTTTTGCCAACATCAACTTCCCACACTATTTTTATTCAGAATATTATGCATTCGCATTCTTCTCTGCAAAGCAGTGAAGTTGTTATAGCTTCTTCTTGCATAATATTTGTTTGGCGGCAGTTTATTTCAGATAGGTCTTCAGCTATCCTGTGCTAGTTTTGAGTTTCAGTTCTTTTGTTAATTTGAGCAGAAATTCTTCTGTAATTTGAAAAGCTAATTAATTAATGACAATTTTTCTATATAGATCAATGATTCTGAAAGGCTAAATACTCTGTACAAGGTCATACAACCAGAAAGTGTGCACGGAGTAGAGAAGGGGATTTGAACCTGGGTGTGACTCCAAAGTAAGAATGGTTTTGGAAGATATATGATTTAGGAGCTAATTTGAGGGAAATCCAAAACATGAAAATTTAAAATAACTTAAAGGTAATTTATCAACCTGTTGAATTAGCAAAATTATATTTAAAAAACATTCAATGCTGGGAGGATGCCCTGGTAGCAATGTAAATAGAACCTTTCCAAAATAATTTAATGATAACATTTCAAGAGTCTGAACAGTGTTCGTGTTCTTTGACTGCAAAATTCCCTTTTCAGGTATCCAGCCTAAGGAACTTAGGCACGTGTTGTCTGAAATAGCATTGTATATCAATCTGTTTATTGAACTAGATATCTTGAGAAACATTTAGACTATTTTCAAATGTGTGGGCAGGGTATAGGGAACATCAGTGGATAGGGAAGTATCCCAGGGCTAGTAAGAGAGGGGACACTTAGGCACCTAGGCCTGAGGAGGTGAGATGAGGGAGCAGCTATTGGAACCCCAGGCAGAGGGAACAGTATGGAGAGGGTCACTTGGCAGGGGCTCTGAACTTTGTTGAAGAGACTCAGTCAGCCAACAGTGATCACAGAGAAAGGGAGTCTTAGGGAATTAATACCCAAACATCACCCTTCTTTCATCCTCTAATCTTCTGCCATTGGCACCTGTTGGATGAACCCAACCACAAACCAGAGAGTAAGAGGGCCCACTGATACAGTCCATAGTACATGTCAACCTCCTGGAGCACTGAACAGAGTGGAAAGGACTGGAGAGTGGCTCTGGTAGGGGGGCATGGTGGAAAGGGTAAACAGAAGATATCCAGCACAAAATCCCATTAGATAAAATAACAAAAAATCAGAAGCAACTGTAACATGCCATCAATAGGGGAATGGTTGGTTAAATTTTATCACAGCTACTCAGTGGACTATTACACAGCCATCAAAAATGATAATCAGGAAGACTAGGCAGCAACCTAGACATGAACTTATGGTACCAAGACAACTTTGAAAAGCAGATAGTAAATTATATATAGTTACATATAGTAACATATAATTACAACTATAGTCAAAAGTATATATACAGTCAAAGAGCAAAAGAGAACAGCAAAAATGAAGATACTTGTGCTTGAATGATGAGATCATGGGTAATTTTCTTTTGTTTGGTCTTTATCAATTCCTCAAACTCTCCCAAATGTTATTTTCACTCCCTTTGTAAAAGGTACTTAAAAAAAAAAGATTTAGAACTCATTGAATTCTTTTAAATATTGCCATTATATACTCTTTTTTTTTTTCACATGGGCAGGCACCGGGAATTGAACCCAGCTCTCTGGCATGGTAGGTGAGAATTCTGCCACTGAGCCACCATTGCACCACCCCATTATATACTTTTTAGTCAAACATACTAAGGTGATAAGAATGTTAACTCCTCAATATTATAAAGAGTCTGAGGGCCAATCACAAGGCACTTATCATGCCAAGGTGCTAAAAGAGTGACAAAATCCCACTCTTTCCCTGCTCTCCAAAACCTTACAATCTAAGAGAAAGATAAAACATGTGCTCCAGTCCTCATGATTCAAAGCTAAGTACTCTCAGAGAGGGACAAAGAGAGCATTACAGGAAGGAGAGCTCAATTGGAGAAAATCAGAAAAATTACTCACTGGCAGAGCCAGCATCCAAAGGATGGACAGGGTTTCACCAGGAAGAATTGAGGTCCCAGAAGCAAGGCATTCTGAGAAGAAGGGTGATACCAGGCATAGTAGAGGACTAGTGGGCAGTTTGAGTTGGTTGGGAGATGTGGCAACTGTGAAGAGCCCTGGGATACAAAACTCATGCCTACACCCAGTTTACATGCCCAGGCTGGACATTCCTTGGAGAACATAGCTCACTGCACTCTCAGCAGTCATTTAGATGTACTCATACGGTTTAGGAGAAATTCTCCTGCAGACATTTGGCAAGAGATAGTGGCTGGTACATAGGGGAATTACCCATGATACCTGATATTTATCAGTCACTTATGGTGTGCCAAACACACTAGCCTAATGAAGGGAGGTGTTAAATACCTTCCTTTTATTACTTATTTTAAAAATAAGGAAATGGGTTTAAAGAGGTCAACTGATGTATTCAAATTTGTAACTTATACATAGTCTAACTGGGGCTTTGAATCGATGCGCTCTGACACCAGAACCTGTAGTCCACCTACCTGCCTGTAGGGCCTCTGGGAGAAGAGTAAGAGTTAAATTTATCCTTAACCAGCAAAGAGAACAGGTGCATGTTACAGGTAAAGTCTCATCTGGTAGGCAATCAGGGCACATTATGGGGTGTAATGAACATGGTTTCATTGCCTGGCTCTATCCGTTCCAAACGGAAGCAGGCAGGCTTAAGTAAATTGTTAACCTTTCTGTGCCTCAGCTCCCTTAACTATAAAGTAGAGATATTAATCGTGCCTTTTTTCCAGAGGGTTTTGAGAGGATTCATTCCAGTAATATGCATAAAATTGCAATGTTGGCCATATAGTAAGTGCTGAATAAATGTTAGATGCTATGATGGTCTGCAGTAGTATAGAACATTTCTTAAGCTAGAATACACACACAGCCTGATGAAGCCTGGATCGCAAGATACACAAGTTGAATAGCTCTCTCCCAGTTTGGTGTTCTGGAAAATAGCCCAAATCTAGCAACACAGATGGTAGCATTTTAACCCGAGCCATTATGCTACTGTGTTCCCAATACAGTTAACACCATCGCACAAGGATTCAACCTGCCAATCTCTTATCTGCAAGAAAGTGAGGCCCAGCATAGGTGGGGAGAAGACTTTGCCCACCTGCTCTCTGCAGCATTAGGAGGTGCTGCCCCTCTAGCAAGGACACCAGACCAAGACGTGAGACCGGGGAGGCAGCACCTACTTAGGCACCACCCTTCTGAAGCAGACAATCAAATGTGCCTCAAAAGCTTTCAAACCTATGGGAGCCAAATGATCAGCTGGAATATTAAACTTACTGACCTAGAAGGGACCTATGAAAACCACTCAGCCAAAAGCAGAACAAATGGAACACACTGGAGAATAAACAAGTGAGTTTTATTCTTCAAAGTCATTCTCTGTCTGATTTGTACAGACAGAGAATTGAGGAACCACGACATATAATTTGTCTATTACTTTCACACCTCTCCATTAAACCCCAATTCTTCTTAGTCTGAGCATCAAAGAGCTTGCTTTAGACCCACTAACCTAAGACTCTGTTATACTTACTAATATACGCCTTTGGGTAGCTCATGGGTCCACTAATGCCCTGAGCCTCACAGCCCTGGCATTACAGACCAAAGTTAACACAACGTGTCACTGCAGCTCTGTTACCCTCCCTCTCCGCACACACATAATGGGATCCCACAAGATTTCCACAATGCCGGTCATCAAAGGTGACACTAGTGAGTATTACCATATCACAGACGTGGAAATCGGGGTATTAACAGGTCAAGTGTAAAACAAGATAGAGGACGAGCAAAGCAGCCTTGAGTTTGGGACTTTGACCGTTACAGCTACTCATCTGAGAGCTTTACAAGCATAGCACATTAGCATGCTAAATATTTTTAATGTATATCATCGATTTCTAAGGTTAAAAGGCTAGAATTTCCCAAAGGTCTGACATAATTAAAAACAAAACAAAACACCATTCAACACGGTATCATTATAGGTTAAAGCCAATGCCTTGTGATTTAGACCATAAAAAAAAAAAATACTTGATGCTTTTGCTCCACCATTTGTAGTTGGATACTCTGTGTATTTAAATGCTTTCTGTTAAATAACAACTTCAGATACTTTCAGGATTCCAGTAAGCCATAAAAAATGTTAATTAAGTTTTGTGTTTAAATAAAGTCCTGCCTGTGAGGTCACAGCCTCAATAGGCTCTCCCAGTATCCAGAGGAAACAACAGATAAAAATAATTTTATTGGCAATCTGTCCATTTCTGTAGCTGGAAAGTTTCACTCATCTCTCTTTCTGGAAATCACTTTGGAAATGTAGGGGGAAGTAATTCCTTTTGCTTTCAGTCTGGCAGCAGGAAGTAGCTTCTGGATACTCACTGGGGTCCAGGCTGCAATGGGGTATTTTTCTAAAGTGCAGTTGTGCTTGATGACAGTCACAAGTTCAGAACCACAGGTTACAGGGCTGAGAGCCTAGATCAGCGAAGGGTGGGCTGCTGGGCTTCCTCCAAGCATACCATGACCAAGTGCTGCCTAGTTTTGTTGCAGCCCCCAGATTAAAGTGCTGTCATCTAAAGGCATTTGAGAAGTGCAAACGGTCAGCTCTGCAGGTCAAGGGATGTCCAGAAGCCATCAGGTCACCCCAGCTCCTAAGATCAGAGGTTCAAATCTAGGGAGAAAAGTCCACAAAGAGGAAAATCACTTTTCTGATTGGAAAATATATGACCTCTCAAAAGTAAATTGGAGTGAGAAGTTACTTTAGAAAAAGAACTCTATCTGGAGATAGCATGGTTCAAATTTTTCTTTCCATCCCCTCTACTCCAGGGGAGTCTTCAGTCCCTCTCCCTGACCTATGGCTTTCCCCCCTCTATCCTCTAGGCTGCAGACAGCTCAGTAAGACTGGCGCACAGTTCCCGGGGCCCTCCTATTCAAAACCTTTCATAGTTACTCCATTGCACCAGATATTTCCAGTTTGTTCCTACAGACACACTTTCTACCCTGCTCTGCCCCGCTTAGGCCCCAGCAGGACGGCCTTGTGAGTTGCCCCATTGGACTCACTTCTCCTGGCTTCCAGTGAGTGATTCTCCTTCTTCCTAAGGGAAGAAGGTAATCACAGTGGGTAGGAGGCTGTCAGAATACACAAGCTGAATAAGCTCTCTCCTTATTTGGTGTTCTGGAAAAGATGGCAGCATTTTGATCCAAGTCATTGGGTCCTTCATTCATTCTTCAGCTCCTTCTCAGTCAATCTTCAGATTGTCCTTAATAGAGGGACACAGCTCTGTGTCCTCTATTAAAGGACACAGCTCCTGCAGGGTAGCCCTTTCCTATTGCTATGTTCACCAGGTTCTGGTTATGCTTGCTTTCCTTGTCCTTTCAGGCCTAGGGACGCTGGCTGTTCCTTGCTCAGGGTGCTTAAGCATCCCTTGCTAGTTTCCCGTAACCCTGATCATAACTTTGCAAATAGTCTCTTCATTAAACTTTCCTCAGCTACCCATCCCTTTTGAGTATGCCCTCTGCTTCCTGCAGGGACTAGTTTAAGGCATTCAGGCCTGGTAAGTAAAATCAACCTCTTTGCCTGCAATTTGGGCTTCACAATGTGACCCCCTAACAGCCTTTGGCTTTCCACCCAAATTAGAATCACATGCTCTTTCAGAAGATGCCCCATGCCTTCCTGTCTCTCTTTGCCTTTCCTCTCAGTATCCCCTTTACCTGAAATAGTTTACTTTTTCCATTTCTGTCTGGCTCATGTATTACCTCCTTTGTGAATCATTCCTCCCCCTTAATGATTATCCTCAGCCTAAAGTGGTAATTCTCTGAACTTTCATCAATTATTTGTTCCTCTTGTATAAACCATAGAGAACCATAAAAATACAGACTTTTCACACCATTAAAAAAAATTCAGGTTTGCAGCACTATTTACAAGTCAAAAGGTAGAAACAACCCAAATGTCCATCAATGAATGAATGGAAAAATAAAATGTAGTAGCCATATAATGGAATATATTCAACCATAAAAGGAATTAAGCTTTGGTAAAGGATGTGGTGATGGCAGTACAACATTGTAAATATAAATGATGCCACTAAAATGTATGCTTGAAAGTAGTTAAAATGGGAAGTGTTATATGTCACCACAATAAAAAGAAAAAGAATTAAGTACACGTTACAGTGTGGATGAACCTTGAAAACATTATGGTAGGTGAAAGAGGCAAGACACAAAAGGCCATATATTGCACAATTCCATTTCTACGAAATATCCCAAATAGGCAAATCTATAGACACAAAAAAGCAGATTTGTGGTGGCCAGGGGCTAGGGCAATGCTAATGGGGAGTTATTGCGTGGTACAGAGTGTCCGTTTGGGGTTGATGATAGTTCTGAAACTAGATAGTGGAGACGACTGTACAACATTGTATGCTTTAAAATAGTTACAACGGTACATTTTTTGTTTTGTGTATTTTATGATAAAAAAATTAATTAAAAATATTCATGGGCCCAGGTGAGCGAGCCTGTGAATGACCCCTCCCACCCAAAGCCCCCTCATTCCTTCCTGGGGTGGCTGTGTTCTTTGCCAAACTTGCTGTGGCATTAAAGGAAGCTTTACGTTGCCTGACAAGGGGTGGGCATTTCTGGGAATTCTGAGGAAGATAAATAAAGTGAGATTAGGAATAAGGGGATAATGAGAGCTACATGATTTTCCAAATATGTTCCAAGAAGCACAAGTTACCTTAGAGGCAAGTTTCTATCCTCCACCTCAATTCTATTATTGTTTTAATCTGCTTTATCTATAGGAGATCTAATATTTCCTTTATAAAAGGGTATAGTGGCCAAAAAAAAATTATAAACTACTAGAATAGGGTAAAAGGGCAAAGAAAACACCTCTGTGGTGGAATGCTGAGGTTGCAGTCAGTTTTCAGTGTTAGATGGAAGACACAACAGTCATACAATAAAACCATAGACACTGGACCCATTGCTAGGGAGTATATGGAAATACACTCTTTTATTGCATTTAACCCAAATTATACCAGTGAGAGCTGTTTTTTGAGTATCTTAACTATAATACTTGATGGTAAGGATCTTGGATGACTAATATGATTAATTCTTATAATTCCTACACAGCCTACCTAACAGAATCTTGCAAACAGCAGACACTTAATTCATATTCGAGAATGAAAGAATAGCACTAGACTATGAATCACAAGCTCTTTTATTGTTCTGCCACTATTTCACTCAAAGAAGTCACTTAACAGCTCTTAGCCCCAATATCACCATTTCTAAAATGAGGAAATTAGGCTACAGCTCTGTAAACTCAAAAAAAAAAATGGCTTAATGACTATAATAACTCTTTTCTAAAGAAAGCATGCTATAGTCCAATGGTACCAGAATCCACTCCTACAGTTGTACTGGTTGGTAGCTTAGGTGAATGTATAAGAGCAAGAAGGCATGAACCAAAATTGCCCCATAAGCGAGTAAGGTTAGATGGAAGAACGATTTGCACAGATAGAAAAGGCAAGTGTTCCATAATCAAGGACTCAGGGGGCCTGTGTTCTAGCTCCAGTTCTAGCACTAAGTTTTGAGATGACCTTGAGCAAGGGACTTCATCTCTTATTCCTCGGTGTGTGTATTCATTCCTTCTAGATTGACTGTGCTGGGGATCTCTGAAAGGCAGCTAAGATATTGGGATGTATCCTCAAAAGAGAGTATAGCATTGCTTTTCCTGAAGTTGATAAGGACCCAGTGAAGAGTCCTATAAATGTATATGATTACTGGGATATAGAGAAGGTGGGAGGGGGAGCGGACTGTCAAAAGGGTTTCTGAAAGCATCATTCTTCACTTAATGTACAGCCCTGGGCAATTAAAAATAACCACATTGAGGCATTCAAAAAGTAGTACATCTCTTCAAAGAAAACTCAGGAGACATAAAAGTAAAAAACAATGCAAGGGTCCATACCCAAAGACAACGACTCTGGGTGTTTTAGTGTTTTTAGTTCATTTTAGGGGAGAGCATGGGCTGTGGTGGTTATATTCAAACAAATTTTAATAGCGTATCAATGAAATGGTGAATATGTTTTTAGATTTTACTTTTTCTTTATATAGAAAGCATCTTCACCATTATTATTCTTCAGAAAAAGAATTTCAAGTGGCAACATAGTCTACTGAGTAGAGTTCCAGTTTTTCTCTTTTGCATCAGTCAGTGTAGATAAGGTACTGCAATAACAAACAACTCCAAAATCTCAGCAAAATAAACATTTATTCTCACTCATGCTCCATGCTCCACTATGGACCAGGAGGGGGCTCTGTTCATTATAATTACACAGGAACCGAAGATGGTGGAAAAAATTACCTCAAATGCTGCTGGTTACCATGCTGGATGGAAAAGAAAATGTAGCAGAGCACAAACTAGTTCTTCCATTTTCCACTCAGAAGTAACATACACGTCTGCTTACACTGAATTGACCAAAGCAAGTCACATGATCCCCATAACTACACATTTCTGGCAGCTGCACTCTTACCATGTGCATAAAGGCAAGAGATCCAGAAAATATGCAAAACACTAATGACTACCACATTCACCATGGAGAAGGATGGGAATGACTATCTCTGCCCTCGTTTAGTTTTATCTGACTCTTTATTGTACACTATCAATGCTAAAGCCTTGAAGGCCATGTGGGAAGATTGAGGACTCTAGATTTCCACTAGAATGAAAAGCAACCACCCTTCCCAGACTTGCCTAAAAAATTAGGGGTATAGACTACGTGCATAATGTGGAGACAAACAAGGAGAGGTGAGTAGGTGAGAGAGTTCTGAAGTGGAAAATTCAGCTCTGAACAGCCGTTGCTCAAGCTCCTGAGCTCTAGCTGGGAACTTGCATACTAATCGGGTCTCACTTCAGTGGGTGGTGAAGCAAAACCACCAAGCCCTTCCCCTCTTAAGTGAGAAGGTAAAATAGTCAACTGAATAAAAGTCTTATCAGAAGTATGTTCAATGGACATGCCCAGGGAAAGTCCCAAGACACCATCTCCTACAGTGATGCCATATCAGAACCTAAGGACCCAGGATGGCCCCTGGGAAGTCTGGAACTGGACACTCTCCCCACAAGGGGTGGTCTGGGGGTGCAACAGAGCTGGGATGACAGAGAATGAGGGACCTGGTGTGGCTGGGCCTAACCTCTTCTCAGTGGGAATCTGACCTGTGGCTCTGCATTTTCTCCTTTGTCCTCAGACTTCATGAAGCTGGTGTAGGTAATGGTGAAACTGGCCCTGGATTTAGTACAGGACCAAGTATAGTGACCATGGGAAAAGGCACAAAACCAGGGAGAATGTCTCATTCAGACACCAGCAAAGTTTTCCTGCAAAGAGCCAGATGGTAAAAATTTTAAACTTTGTGGGTCTTATATTTCTGTCTCAACTACTCAACTCTGTCATGGTATTAGTGGTTGAGGGCGAGTGGGCAGGGAGCTACCACAAACTCTATTGGGCCTGGGTGTGGCTATGCTTCAATAAAACTTTATTTACACAAACAGGCGGGGATTTGCCCCCAGCTATAGTTTGCCTGCCTCTATTAGTGGATATATATCAATGGGTTGTAGAATGTTGACTTTGATTAATTCTCATTTAATAGGTACCTACTGAAAGTAAAAGACTTCCTAAGATGTAATGGGCTCTTAAAAGAAGAGGAAGACACCACTCTTGCTCTCTAGAAACTTACAACATGGTACTCTAGGAACAGCAGATCCCATTCAATGTAAGCTTTTTACTGGCATAAACTTCATGTAATGCACTGATTTCTTTTGTGTCATATAGGACATCAGTTTTGGTAACCTGGTCCTGTGAACTCCACTTTACTAAATCCAATGCCTGTTTCCTTAGACTAAGGAAAAAAATTTAAAGTAAAATGACAAATCAGAGAGAAAATTTATAAAGTATGTTGCAGGCAATGGGTTACTATTAATACTAGGTAGAGCTATACATAAAAAGATGGATGAAAGATATGCATAGGCAATTCCCAAAGGAAGAAAAAAAAAGCTGTGAATGTATGAAAAATGTTTTATCTCACTAATAATGACTTACCATTTTCTCTTTTCAAATTAGCAAAATGTAAAAATAATGATAGTATCTAGTTTGAGGATAACTGTGAAAAAACTAGCTCTTTCATATATCGCTAGTACAAATTGGTACAACTTTTTAGACAGCAATTTAGTAGTATATTTTGAGAGCCTTAAAAATGCCCATACCCTTTACCATAGCTATTCTTTCTATCTTATCTTATGGTAACATCAGAGTTGCACATAAAGATTTATGTACAAGGTTATTATTGTAAGTGTTTAAATAGCAAGAAAACAAAACAAAACAAAAAAGCCCTAAGAGGTAGATATTAAATGTCCAACAACATGCAATTAATTAATAAAATTCTCATACATTGATACAGTAAAATATCATAAAGCTATTAATTATGCTTTTAGTATATAGGGTACTACTGATGACATAAAATTAAGCAAAAAAGACACTCCAAGCTATATCTACTACAGTTCAATTTTATGAAAATATTATATAAAGAAAAATATTAGAATTTAAGTAGAAATCACATTAAAATGTTAACCATGCTAATCTCTGGGCAATGGATTATAAATTTCTGTACTATTTATTTTTCATCTAATACTCAGAAACAAATGTGCACTTTTAAAAAATGATCTGAAAATTGTTGGAGGTTATTCTCTTTAAGCTGGCAGGCTCAATCAAAATTAAACAAGATTTATCGTGTTACTCTTTAGTAGTGAGATTTCTTTTATCATAGAACACAGAAACATAAACAAATGGGTAACAAAACAGAAAAACACCAAATACCCAGTAGTTGCATTAGCAATATTATCTCCCTTCATTGCATGGACCAAGTGACACAAAATCCAAACACACAGAGGCAGCCAGAAAGCAATTCAGGGATCATGTGTTTAAGAGGGACAAGACTGTGTGAACAGTGGAGAGAAACACACAGGGGTGAGACAGGAAGAGAGTTGTACAGATTAAGCAAGTGGGTAGAGGTTAGTATAGAGGATGTGGGCTCTGGACTTGGATACCTGAGTCGAGGAACTGACTCTTATATTTATCAGCCATTTAATAACAGCCTGGGCAAGTTATTTAGCCTCTCTATATTTAGTTTCTTCATTTGTAAAATGAAAAAAAAAAAGTACACACCTCATAGGATTGTGAGGATTAAATGAGTTGGTACTCTAAAGTATTTAGAACAGTGTCCTGGCATTATAATAATGTTAATTATTCTTACATCTTAAGGTAGACCCTGCAAGAAGCTTGAACTTGGAGAAGCAAGCAAGAAAGGGCGGGCATTCTGGGCAGATGGAACAGCATGAGCGGAGGCACAGAGGTGGGAACGAGCATGGCATGGGAACAGGAGTTAGGATGGGGATCGGGGTGGGGAGAGGGCTGCTTGAGCTGAGAAAGGGTTTGTTGGGGAGAAAAGGAGATTAGCTTAGTAAAATGTGACTAGCTGACAGAAGGCATGACAGGCATAAACTCGCGAAGGGGGTTAGCTGTTGTCCACGGAGACTGATGTGATGATGAAATGGACCTGACAGTGGCGTGCTGTGTCCACTGAAACCAGGAGACACAGAAGGAAAGGGGTGAGTAAGGACTCTGTGGCAGCAATGATTTAATGGCAAGAAGAGTGGATCGCATCAAGGAGCATCAACTGTGTGCAATGCCCTTTACATGGCTTACATCACAATTTGGTAGATGCTTTTTTGTTTTTATTCTATATGACTATTTTCCTTTGACTTCTTTGTAACAGAAATTTGTAATAGATAAAGATACCATATTCAAAGCCTCTTAAACTATAAATCATAGTATAGTCCTGCTCTCTCTTTTTTTCTTTTTTTCCAGATTTATGTTCAGTTCTTGTAAAAGTTTTATTTATTAGGATTTGTGAACAATAGGATTTCTTTTTTTATTTAAGGAATTAATTTTATCCAAGATTACTATAACTGCCTATAGCTTGCTTTTTTAAACTTTTTTTGTTGTAAAATATCATATATATATATATACACAAAGAAAAGAAAGAAAAAAAGCAATAATTTTCAAAGCACACTTCACCAAGCAGGGACAGAACAGTTCCCAGAGTTTGTCATGGGCTACCATGCCCTCCTCTCAGATTTTTCCTCCTAGCTGCTCCAAAACACTGGCGGCTTTATCAGAGTCATAATAATGGAATCATACAATAGGTAGATGCTCTTTTTATCCTATTCATTTCCTGGTGAGGGAAATTGGAGGCAGAAAGGTCTCAGCTAGTAAAGGAAGTAAGTGAAAGAACTAGGGTTCAAATGCAAGTTGTATACTTCCAGGTATTATACTCTCACTCGCTGTATGATTCCTCATTCTTCCCCAAATGCTCCTTTCTCATTCAGGGTGGTGCGTGTGGAAATGGTGGTGCTAAGATCAGGGAAGATGACAGCAGAGCAGCCAGATGGCCAGTCTGGGGCTCATAACGCATCAACTGTAAGTGTTGTTTTACCCAATACAAGAACTCGCATACTATGTGGGCCAAGCTATTTTTGTCAATAGTATGCTGCTGAAATCAGACAATTTTCTTCCCCTTGTCTGCAATATGTTTCAGGATCAAATCTCATTGACTGTTGGCAAAGAAAACAAGATGTAACATAAATCTAATCTAACTCATTTAATCTCTTCATCTGACCAGGAAGTCATTTCTAAAAATTTCAGTTTAATCATACCAAGTCATTTTGGTTAGACGGTTTTTTCCTCTAACTTTACTCAGATATTCACTATTTCAAAATACAGAGAATGGGAGACTTTGATACCGCAGATGCCCTTTTATTTCATAAAGACTGAGAGGCAATGAGCAGAGAAAAAATCCTGTGAACTAAACAAAAAGCCCCCAAATATCATTCTGCATGCAAATCCGGACTCTCAGTTTTATCTTGCCAGATGACAGGTGGTCACTTACTTCCGTTTTTAAAGTCCCTGGCAGGTCTGACAAGCCTACCTTAGGCCATCCAAAGGCCCGGCCAGGACTGCCCTCTTTATCTCTTGGACTCTGTCACCCCTAACAATAGGCACCAAGTTTTCCTGGCTGTCCTAAGGCTGGGGTCCAGACCTAGTCCATTCCCCATATCAATATTTCCATATCCCTCTCTCTCTCCTCCCTAGGGATATGAACGAAGACTTCAAATTAGTTTTTGCTAAAGTGTTAACAACTGGTAAGTAACTAAAGGGAGGAACTTAAAAGGGTTTATTAAAATCTAATTTGTCTTGACACAACCATTATGCTAAGCAAAGATGCACCATTGTTTTCCTTTAATACTTCATCACCATTGATCATCTAGTCAATTTCTATGGTTTATGCAGCTCTAAGCATAAGTACAAAGGCTTGATCAATGAGGAAATAACTCTGAATGCAACTGAAATATGCAGAAACATAATAATGTCTTAAGTATTGTGTTTATATATAGTATTGTGTTACTATGTATATGTGTGTGTGTGTCTGTGTGTGTGTGTGACAAGGATGAATAGAGACATTGATAAATAACCATAAATTTATTGTTGTTTTATAAAGCATGTGCCACATTTGACCAATTTCTGGCCAGGGTCCACGACTTCTTTACATCTCTTACCCAGGGCGCACGCATTCATCAGTTACAGCATGCCTTGCCTAGAAATGGTCTCCCAAATCATCCTCATCTCTGCTCTAGGTGTCCCCTAACCCTGAGATGAGGCTTGCTTGCCATCTCAGATTTGGCCCAAACTTTTCAATTTACATGGCATAAAACTAAAGCCCAGAGGGGAGGTGAATGAAACCTAAGGTTATGTAGCCAGTACACAGCATTAGAATCTAAATCTCTTGATTTTTAGTCTTGACCTCTTTTTTTAAATATAAAAATAGATATTTTGAGCATAAAACAAAAAGGCTAGAGAACAATATAATGAATCCTTGTATGCCCACCCCCCAGTTTCAGAGGTTGAATTTGGTGTTTGCTGTTTTCAAACTTTTACTTCAAGTGAGTATTTCCATAAACACAATTAAGGGAGTGTTCTGTATGTTTTAAAACTCTCTATAATTTGTATTATATTGTGTTTATTTTTCTGTAGTTTGCCCTCTTAAAATTATTTTTTTCAGATTATCCAGCTCAAAAATATATCTGATTTTGGTTCTTTCATTTTAATTACTTTGTCATATTTCTATTCTCCTATTCTTCTATCCATGCATATTTTATTTCTTCACTATTAGAAGAATTGATGCCAGGAAATTCCTTTAGGGAGCTCCTTGCACACAGGTGTGAGAGTTTTCTATGATGGACCTCTAAGGAGCCCTGACCTCTTCACATCAGCCTCAGTTCTCAAGGTAAGTGTGATGGAGGGGTGGGGGAGAGAGAGCAGGGGTACCACCCCCTCCCCTCCCAGGCTCCCTCAGCCCCAGGAGGTTAGAAGGTAGAGAGGGTGACTATACGCAATTGGAAATAAAAGAGTAACTAACCAGTTCTTAGATGACGCTTGATCAAGTAGTTAATTTTATTTTCGATTTCAGATACCACTAAAAGAACATATGATATCTTTCTGCTTATTGCTTTGAAAAGGTTGTGATACCTTGCTAATTAAAAATATAACCATCTAATAGTGCAATATTCAAACCATGTGGCCTGGCTGTAGGGTGAGACAGGTAGGAGAGCAAGCCTTCTCAAATCCCACAGATAAATGTTTCTGTCTCCATCTCCTTCTCTCTTCCCTCCTTCCTCCTTCTTCCATTCCTACACTTAGAGGGGTTTTGTGGTCACATTCCAAAGCCAATGCACACCCAGGGCCGTGGACAAATAGAGCTTGACAGCATTTCATGGCAGATGTGCATATAGAAATTTTGACTGAGAATATAGAATATCTAACACCTAAAACCCCCAATCCTTAAGCAGTGGTTGTCCCAGATTCCTACTGAATTATTCCCAGATGTCATTTGCTTTTCTATAGATGAGGCAGTGTGAAGATCTTGGGGGGAGCTTGTTGGGTGCTGACAAAAGGACAGTTTAGGAAAGCACCAGATAGGCCTGCAGATGTTCTGGGGGTTTTGTGGACAGGATCCTCCCAGGAAACCAGGGCAGACATGCAAGCAACCTCTTGACAGGGCACAAAGGTTGCCCAATTGGCTCAACAGAACAGGAATGGGTTCATGAGAACACAACAGGCTCGTGGGAAAGCTGCTGAAAGACCTCAGGGCATCACCAATCAGGTACTTTCCTGTGCCCAACTGGCCTCACAGGCTTTACTCCTTTCCTTACTCACCCTGATGATGTGGCTTCCTATTGTGTGGGGAAAGGCTTACTCCAGCTCATGCACAGAATGGGCAATGGAGGGATGGGAATGGAAAGAATCACCAAACTGGAGCCTGGCATCCCTCCCACCAACCAAACTCTGACCAAGGCTGAGCACATAACTGACTGCATTGCCAAAAAACATCAATCTCATGAGACTGAGGAAACTCTTCTTGGCTTAAAGAACAAGGCACACTATTTCAGGAAAAGAACAAAGCATTCCCTTTAAAAAATTCAGCATAAGGAGTCCAGCTGACTGAAGACTAGAGCCATTTCCTTCTGGGGAGAAAAATCATCAGGACCAGCCCAAAGCAGTTCATAAGTAGATTTAGTGTGAAATTGGGAAGCCACAGGACTACTGGGCCAAGCCAGAGCCCTCATGTGCAGATGCCCGGTCAGTTGGGTTACTGTGGGTAAAACTCACTTACCTTTTTTAGAACATAGCTTTACGCCGAGCCTTTTTCTTAGGACTATCAATGTGGCCATGAATATTAAGGCGATGATGCAGGTGGGGATGAGACTGTGAAAGAGCAATGTTGGGGCCTCAGGTTCCTTCCGACCTAGGTGAAGAAAAGCACCAGAATCCCATGACAAGGTGGATTAGAGGTGAACCAAAGAGGTTGGTCATAGGCATGGATTATAAGCAACACAGCCAAGTCATATTGAGCATTTTCTCCAGGTCAGATGCTGCTCTAAATGCGCTGCATGTATCAGCTCATTTAGTCCTCATAACCCTATGAGGTAGGTTTTACCATAATCCCTATAGAGAGAAGTGAAGAAAATGAGGAACAGAGAAGTTAGGAAGTCTTCCCAAAGTTAGACCGTAAGTGACAGAGCTGAGAGAATATCCAAGCTGTCTAGTTCCTGATTTCATACTTTTCACCACTCAGATATTAAACAACATAATGTTATATTTATCTGTATCTATACCTATCTACCTATCTATCTTCATCATCATCATCATCTCCTCTTTCCAATGGGAAAATCCCTCATCTGGTAAATGTCTCCCTTCTCCACCCCCACCCTCCCAACAAGCACTCACAGTTTTTCAGAATTTATAGCATTAGTTTTTCAATTTCAAGGATTAACAGGATCTTTTTGGAAAAAAAAAAAAAGAGAGAGAATATTCCAGGTAGAATTAATATTCTAAATCCAATCATTCACCCTTTAGTGTAAATTACTATAACCAGTCCTTTTCCTTGTCTTAGCCTATCAAAGTCCTGGCAGTGAGGTGGATGAGAAGAGTATTCCGGAGCCTGTGGAGTCTTGAGAAGGAGAGCTCTGGTATTTACAGGTTAGAATGATGGGACCAGACCAACAAAGGAAGGGGTAGAGGAGGGGTTCACCACAGGGAGATGGGAGAGTATCTAGATTAAGCTGTGTCCTTTTCAAAGCCTGGATTTTGCCTTGTAGAGTAAATTACACAGAATAAACATGATAGTCGAGCCCAGGAAAAACTTGGTAAAACTTTTCAGGAAGAAAGGTTCGGTCCTGACAATAGCCCTTTTCCCAACCCTTTGCAGTGCCATCTGAGAACCATGGATTGTCTAAGCTGAGAGGGACCTGAGCCCATCAGAGATACTGAATAATCTATCTGAGGCCATCACCACTAGGTCAGAGGCAGAGTCAGGATTGCAAACCCAGATCTGTCTGATCCCAAAGCTCAGGCCCTACAGATATTTTTCTCTATTCGAGAGTGTAGCAAATGTTAAGGAAGAAAAGGATTAAAGAGCCTGACTTACCTACACATTGGACAACCCACGTCTAAATAAACGAATATTAATTTCAATCTACCTCATTATTTCTAGAGTTCACTGAGTGCTTATTAAGCAGTTGTGGACATAGCATTATGAGTCAAAGAGTTATGGTCCCCTCACTGTCCCACAACAGGAGATACTTTTCTGCAAACCATTTTCCTGGGCAGATTCCCCCATGGTCCCTTCCACACTCAGAAGCTCTATTCATCTTCAAGACATTCTAAAATTGAACGTCCTACAGGACTCCAGTCTGCTCAAACTCTAAGTATTTGGAAGGCAAAGGCTTTAGTTAAGTCAGCTTTGAATCCCTTACAGGGCCAAGCTAAATGAAACGTGTCAGTAAAGGTTTATTGGGCTGAATCAATTGCCTTTCTAGTTCACCTAGCCTAACTTTCCTTTATCAGTTACCTTGTGGCAAAGTACTGGTTGTTCCTCACATCTCTTCTTTATTTCTTCCTTAATATTTCGGTAGCAGTTGGGCACTTTGCTTCTCAGAGACTACATTTCCCA
>PVIY010014760.1:0-55669 GCA_004026745.1 Myrmecophaga tridactyla
TACCTGAGGCTTACATGAGAGCAACCTCCAGAATAGCCTCTCGACTCTATTTGAACTCTCTCTGCCACTGATACTTTATTAATTACACTTCTTTCCCCCCTTTTGGTCAGGATATAATTGTTGGTCCCAGGGTGCCAGGTCTGGATTCATCCCTGCGAGTCATCTCCCATGTCGCCAGGGAGACTTTCGCCCCTGGATGTCATGTCTCACGTAGGGGAGGGCAGTGATTTCACTTACAGAGTTGGGCTTAGAGAGACTGAGACCACATCTGAGCAACAACAGAGGTCCTCCAGAAGTAACTCTTAGGCCTGCCTATAGGTAGTCTAAACTTCTCTGCTACCTACATAAGCTTCACAAGAGTAAGCCTCATGATCAAGGGCATGGTCTATTGATTTGGAGATCCCTAAAGTTTGACACAGTGTCTGGGGATTCCCTGAAATTGTGTTTCTTTTGAAAAATTTTTTTAAAAAAATTCTGCTAACCTTAAGGAGGCTGTGGTTCTTGGCTGCAGAAATATCAGAGTGAAAAAACAAAGAAGGCTGCTATTCTCCGAGTCTCATGTCTCTTCTGCTCTGGTTTTTGCTTTCTCCCAATTTCTCATCTTTAAAATTTTTTCATTTTATTTTTGTGTTGGAGCTCACTTAACTCCTTCCTGAAACCAAATTTGGGGATTAAATAAATATGTGGAGTACAAAAAGCAGCAATTCCTGGGACGCTTGGTGCTGGAAGGTGGTCTCTACTTTTTAGAAATGGGACCAAAGCCATTTGGGGGTAACGGGCTCCAGTGTGAATGGCAGCTTATCCAGCCTCCTCTGCCTTTCTGCACTCTCCTTTTCAAGAGAGAGTGCCCCAGAATGCTTAATCCTGCTCAGGTTCTCAATCCTTTCACCCTGTGTCCATTGTCCAAGCATCCATTCATTCCATCTGTCAATGTTCATTCATTCAGTATTCATTCCTTAAGTGCAAGTTGGTTTTTATTTTACTCTGGAACCTTGAGGCCACACCTCAAGGTATAGACCTTACTGCCCTCTCCCCACCTCACAGCAATCCTACAGGTGTTTTCATAGAATATGTCCCTTCACACAATTGCAAAATACATGCTGACACACTTGTATGCATCTCCTCTTTGTGACTGTCTGGAAATCATACCAAGATTTTCACAGTCATATATGTGCAGCATGTCCTACCAAATGCCACTGCTGTATTTCTGTTAGCATATATATTTGCATGGAGGAAATGTAGAGACTCAGCATATGTATATAAGGATTAGATACATCCAACACTGTTTCCCTTGTACTCTGTTTCAGACCCGGGTTTGATTCTAATCCAAAAGCCTCGCCAAGGCCAGGTGAGCCCACCCCAGACACACAGAACACACATGTCTCAAATCCATGCTGGCATCTTGCTGCCTGGGAGGGAGGAGAGGAGAGTGCTTTGACTGGGCCAGTATCCAGCACTCACCAGGTTGCCCCGTCAGGCCAGATTGGCCAGCCCCAGGTTCCCCGTCCCTTCTGCTCTTCCCTCTGCCACAGCATTCCTCCTCCTTCTTAGTCCTGGACAATTCCCCTACTCTTTTGGCAAGTAGCCAGACCCTAGCTGCCTTATGCCAAAGGGCCTTTGGGCTAGGTCTGCATTAGAACAAAGATCTGAGTCACCCAAGTTCTTCTTGCTAGAGGCCAGGCTTGGGGGTCAGGGGAAGGTGCAGGAGTTAGTAGGAGAGGAGATGGAGAAGACAGCTTGTATTCTGGGTGGGGGACTGGCTGACACCCCCTTCTCTGCCTGGATCACCTTCAGTGTACACACGCCTCCACTCACTCACTCCGGATGATTACCTCTGGAAGGCAATTTGCATCTGTCTTTGAGGAAGGGGAGGGCTTGGGAGGAGGGCTGAGCATTTTATAGCTTATCCCTCTTCTCCCACACTTTTAACATCTTAAAAGGAGAAGATGGAATATGGGTCTTTTTTTGGAGGTGGGGTGGGATTGAAGAAAGAGGAGTTTAGATCTATACTCTCCACTTTTCCCACATTTCAAATATAAAAACACAAATTTACATAAGGGGAAAAAAGGAAAATCATGTATGTTGAACACTTTACAAACTTTATCTCATTTAATCACTGCAAAAGTTCCATGGAGGAAGGAATTGGAGACCCATTTCACAGATGAAGAAACAAACTCAAGTAGGCTAAATGGCTTGCCCAAGGCCATACTTCTATTTAGCAGAGTTTTTTGATGCCCAGGCTATCCTACTCCATGAAACAGTTTACAAAAAGAACATTCATTTTACAAAAGGAACATTCATTTTACAAAAGGATGATTTAAATGGAGGGTCTCCCTCTAGCTTTTCAATTAGGGTGCAGTGTGCCAACTGGGGCTGGCTCGTGTCTTTCCCTGGAAGAATTCCCTGGAGTGGCTACTGTGGATAGAAACACTGTGGAGCCACATCAGACAACGTGCTGGGGAGGACCCATTGTGGAAGTTGGTGTTGTGTGTGTGTGTGTGTGTTTGGGTGTTGCCTTGGGAAGGATGAGGGGGAAATTTCCTGTTTCCATGGGAAAAAGTGGAAGAAAAAGGATTTACTTTCTAAACAAGTGGTGAACAAACACTTGCTGAATGAATTAATGAATGAATGAATTCATTCATCAAATGCTCATTGAGCACAGCCCTATGCCAGGCACTGCCTTTGCCATAGTGGTGATCTTGGAAATGCTGGGCCCAGGGAGGGAGGGGAGGGGGTGGGTAGCAGGGCTGGAGGCGGGCTCCCTTCTCTCCCCTCTGGGAAGCACCCCGTCCCCTGTCCCCTGTCACTGCCTCCTCCCCCATACCCCACCCGGGGCTTTCTGCTCTAAATATCACTGTGTTCAAATAACAGTGTATATATTTTAAAAGACTCCAAGAAGACAGCTGCCTCAGAGTATTAATCACGAAGAGGCCAGCGCTCCGTCTCCATGGCGACTCCTGGCAGGAAGAGCTGAGGAGCAATTGCATGTCCGTCTCACTTCCTGGGGCCATAGAGATGCAGGGACTCTGCACCTCTCACCCCGCTCTCTCCTCTCCCCACTCTTCCTCTCACACTCCTGTCTTCCCCTCTTCCACCCTCCCTATCCACTCCCTCTTCTTTTCTCTTCCTAATGGGTTTATGTAAAAGCAGGGACAGAAGCAGGGTCTGGCCACCAGATTGGCATGGAATGAGGCCACAGCACAGAAGTATGCCTCCAACTGCAGCCTCTGCATGGCCTAATTACCCTCCCCAAGACCCCCAAAGTGCCTCCAGACTCCGCTGACCACCAGGCCAGAAGAAGTCTGGTCACTGGTCCCTGAGGCAAGGGGCCCTCTGTCAGGGCCTTCTCATCCCCTCCCTCCTCCCTGCCCACGGCCAGACATTGGTTAATAGTTTGGGTCAGCAGAAATTTTCTTTACTGTTACTGTTTTTTAATGCCCAGAAAAGTAACAGGCTCAGTATTTTAAAAATGAACATTAAAAATGTATAATAGAGAAAATGAAAGTACCTTTCATAATTCTGGACCCAGATATATATATATTTAAATAGTTTCAGGTCTAGTCCTGTGGATTTCTTTACCCGAATATCTGTTGGACATTCTTTTATTCACCAGTAGCAGCAGCAGCAGCCAAATGGTATGATGCTACACAGATTCTTTTTTAACATTTTTAACGTTTTACTGTAAAATATAGCATATATGCAAAGCAAAGAAAGAAAAAGCAATAATTTCTAAGTACAGTCCAACAAGTAATTATAGAACAGATCCCACAGTTCATCATGGGGCTTACCATTCCACCATCTCAGATTTTTCCTTCTAGCTTCTCCTAAACACTGGAGGCCAGAAGGAATATTAATAGAGTGATTCAGCAGTCATACTCGTTTGTAAAATCTTATTTTCTCTGGTATACCTCCTCCTTCTCCTCTGATCCCTCTCCTAATCTATAAAGATCTTTAGGCAATGTCCATTCTGACATTTTCATGTTGAAAAGGAGCGTCGACACTAAAGTGTAGGGGAATGTAATCAATCGATAATCTCTGAGAGACTGGTCCCTCTGTGTTTCAGGATTTATCTGCCCTTGGAACCCTCCACAAATTATAGGTTCCAGGAAAGGAAACTTAGTGCATGAAACCTTTCGAAGTCTCAGTTCCAGCCCTAGGTGTTCTGAAGAGTCAACAGGAGTGATGTTGGTTGGGATTTAGCAAACCATGGCAATTAGCACTGTCTAACTGACGCTTGCATGAGAGCAGCCTCCAGAATAGTCTCTTGACTCTATTTGATCTCTCTTAGCCATTGATGTCTTATTGTATTACATTTTTTGCCCCTTTTGGTCCAGAAGCATTGTTGATCCCACAGTGCCAGGGCCAGACTCATCATCCCTGGAAATCACGCCTCACATTGTCAGGGAGATTTTCACCCCTAACTGTCAGTTCCCATGTAGTGGGGAGCGTACTGATTTTCCTTGCAGAGTTGGGCTTAGAGAGAGAGAGAGAGAGAGAGAGAGAGTGAGGCCACATCTGATATATACACTCTTGTAACTAACTTAACATTGTACCTTGAATGGTTTTTATTTTTTCCATCATGACGCAGACTGATTTATAGTATTAAAACTGCTCCAGAACAGGTGCACAGGTGGTTCAGTGGTAGAATGTTTGCCTTCCATCTGGGAGACCCGGGTTTGATTACCAGACCATGCGCAAACCCCCACCCCCCCAAAATAAATAAATAAAAACTGCCCCAGAATAGTCTATCATATGGAGGTACATGAAATTTTGAACTTAATAGATTCCTATTTTTTCATTATCATAAAGAATCTGGCTGTATGAACCCTTTACATTTATTTGGTGCATTTGTGGGCATAATACCAACACAGCATGCTACCTAACATTTGTATGCCATTCATCGGGGCGCTATTTGCAGGTTTTAAGAGTTTGACATCTATTCATCATTTAATGCTCACACAACCTGAGAGTACCAATAGTATCTCTTTTTCACAGATGAGGAAATTTAAGCATGGGAAGTTAAGAAACTTGCCCATGCTTACATGGTTAAGTGATACATCATGATTTGAACCTAGAGTATATCTCTAGGCTAGAGTCCCCAAAGTGGAATTCCTAGGTCAAAGGTCCAAACATTTAAAACTATCATATATAATGTCAAATCTTCCTCAAAAAAGATTGTTCTAGTTTCTGGGCCAAATAGCAGTACCTGATAGGCAGGAAGAGGTATCCCAGAGATATTTTAATTTGCATTGTCAAAATCATCAGTAAGGATGAGACTCTTTTCATAACACCTTGGTATTTCCTTTCCCAGAGAAATAAAGTGCTAAGGTTGTCCCTGAGATACAAGGGTGAGAAAAAGGCATTTGAGGGGGAGCCCTCCCGCTGCTGGGGCCGGGATGTGGAATGTGTGTGTGTGGTGGCGGGGGCTTCTGCATCCTTTTTCTTCTGTTCCTTTTATTTTGGGTCATCATGGAGAGGTGGGGAGGAAGAGTACAGGGTAGCTGCAAACCATTCAGGGAAAGCTTCTTGGATGTTTCCGACTCTCTAATAGCTTCTAAGTTGTTCTCCCACAGACAAGAGGTTATTGTTTCTCTTGTCTTCCATTCTTCATCCCTCCTTGGGCAGAGTCAGCGTAGGACAGAGCTGGGAGGTCGCTGATCATAGAAGAATCATGATTAGGGTTGGTTCTAGGAGGGTCAGAGCAGGGAGGTGGATGTGATGCTGCTTCTCTGCCTCTGATTTGGAATTGACATTTCCATGTCCTTTGATTTCTCAGCTGGTTCTACCTTTTGGGCAATAAGGGGCTAGAATCTTGATAATTTTTTTTATGTGTTGTATGGCGGAGTCACATTTCTTTTTTCTTTTTTTTTTTTCATGTGAGTATTCCCATTATTGCAGCACCATTTGTTGAATTGTTTTTGTTTTTGCATGGTCAGGCACCAGAATCGAACCTGGGTCTCCTGCATGGCAGGCAAGAATTCTATTGATAAATGTTTTTATTTGATCGAATAATATAATGGTACCCAGAGCATTGGTTTTTCAGTTCACATGGTGAGAAAGTGAGAAGAAGGGCCTGTGACTCTAGAACAGAACTGGGGTCAGAAACTAGCCTGCTAAACCCACCTAGCAGTTTCTCTTCTCCCTGGCCTCCTTCTTCACTCTCTCTCCCCCTGTCTTGTGATAGTTTTCTTTAAACTGCATTGGAGTGGACTGGTAAATGTACCGGGACCTGACAACATGACTGCAGAACACACAGGCAGTTTATCCACAGACCAAGTCCATGGAGCTGCAGCCTGGGTCCCTGAGTCTGGGGCTTCTGGTTGCAAGTGACAGAAATGCAACCTGAATTAGCCTTCACCAAAATATATATAGGCTCACAGAATCCAAGGTGGTTGGTGAAATCAACCAACCAGCCCATAAGACAGTCAGGGATATAGCTGGGTGTCAGGAGCTGGTAGAACCAGGGACTCAGAGTTTTTGGGATGCTCTCCAACTCTTTCTCTTCTCTCTCATTGAGGACTGAAAATCTGGCTGCCAGCAGATTCTGTTATCTACCCCTCAACCTGCTGTGATAAATGGATTCTTGTTCTCAGTACCCAGTAGGAAATCCCAGGAAAGACCTCTGTTGTCCTCCCTAGGACGATTATCTGGCTAGGAAACCAGATAATATACACAGCTGGCAAGACCACTAGAGGCTTGTGCGTGTTTTGGGGCCATTCCCAGAGAAGGGAAATCACTGCAAGCCAGGACACCTCCCAAGAGGCCTCAGCCTCGGTCCCTGAGGGCAGGAGCTGGGCAGCCAAGGGCTCCAGCGTATTCTCATAACCAGGGTAGGAATGGATAGTTCCCTCGGTTTAATGATGTCCCTGGAGCAAGCCACCTCCTCCATTTGTCTGCCAGCTCCAAGGAACACTGCCCAAAATAAAAATCCCTAATTAGCAATTCCTGCAATCCAGAGCAAAACAAGTTATTTGTTTCCTAGAATAATCTGGAGCCACATTCAGCCTGGCAACCAGTGGTTCCCACGTGTCCATGAAGTGTGCCTCGTGAGCCTGTGAGAACTCCAGCAGGGACTTCTACTCAGTCAGGGCACAAAGGGGAGAGCCCCAGGCATCACCTCCACAGGCAGCAGCGAGCAGGAACCCAGAACAGAACTGCCTTTATCAATGGTGTGCAGCGGGTTGCTGGTACAGGGTAGGTGGGGAATGGAAGGAGCGTCCGCAGAATTTCTATACCCCAGTACCCACAAAGGTCAAACCAGTCACCCCTGTACTGGGTAGACTCACAGGGTCTGCAGGGGACAGTGAAAATCCAACCGTGAAAAAGACCCCAAACCTGGGAGTCAGGGGACCTGGTTGCAACTTAGCTATGCCGTTAGCTTATACTGTAACCTTGAGCAAACTGCAAATCCTTTCCTTGCCTGCATTTTCTCACCTGTGAAATAGGGGTATGTTATCTGCTTTGCTTACAGTCTCAGGAGTAGGAGTTAGAATTAATAAATTATTAGTTAAAGCACACGCACTTGCTACAGCAATGGATGGTGACATGAGAAGCAATATATTCAGTTAAGAAATAGTGGTTCACCCTTCCCACCCAAATGTGCTCTCTACATTTTATGGGTACTTCCTCATATGGGATGGGAGTGGTCATTATAACCTGAATTTGCTGACTAGCTTTTTTCTTCCAATCCTTACTCTAATTCATCCAGTTATTCATTCATCAAAATATTTATTGACAACTTAATATATCAGCTGGTTCCATAACTTACTACAGAAAGGTGTGATGCATGTGATGGTGGGGGAAGGACAGGATGGTTTGGGAACATAGAATGTGGCAGAAGATAATTACCTATTTGAGAAATTCAGGAAAAGCTTCCCCCAAGGAGGTGACATTCGAATCCAGATTGGAAGGTTTAGTAAAAAGTTGGCCAAGAAAAAGGGAAAGGTTGAGTAAGGTGAATGTTCCAGGTAAAGGCCATGTAAGAGAAAGGGGGGTGGGGTGCAGGGCAGGGGAGAGAGAGCAAGGATTCAGGGAGCTGAAGGAAGCACATGATGACTGGAGCTTTGGAAATAAAAGGTACTAGAAAGGAGAAGTGGGGTCAGGCTGGAGAGATGGGCAAGGCCGTTCATAGGCCTTCATAGGGTGCCTTTAAAGCCTATTCAGAATTTGGACTTAATCCCTAAGGCAATAAGATGCCATTGAAGAGGTGTAAGCTTTGTAGGAGGATGAGATTTTATTTCAGAAAGACCAGTCTGACTACCATATGGCGTGTTACCTGGGAGAAAGACCAAGGTTGCAGCAATTCACGTGACAGAGGATGGTGAGGTTTGAGCCATGGTGTTTCAATGTGCTAAAGCTGACAAAATGCAATATACCAGAAATGGATTGGCTTTTACAATGGGGATTTATTAACTTACAAATGGCTGTGAAAATGTCCAACTCAAGACATCAATAGGCGATGCTTTCTCCCCAAATACTGGCTACCGGTGATCCTCAGCTCTGTCACATGACCAGGCAGATGGCAACGTCTGCTGGTCTCTCCCTTCTCTCCTGGGTTTCATTGCTTCCAGCTTCTCACTGCTTTTCTCTCAGCTTTTCTGTTTGTTTGTTTTTTGTTGTTTTTTTTTATTTCCATGTCTTCTCTCTGTCTTTATCCTCTTACAAAGGACTCCAGGAAGAGGATTAAAACCCACCACAAATGGGGTGGGTCACATCTCAACTTAAGTTAAGGTTGAATTTACCAAAGAGCCTACTTAGGTACATAGGTACAGTGGGTCCACACCCACAGGAATGGATTAACTTTAAAAAACATGATTTTCTGGGGTCCATAAAACCTCCAAACCATCACACATGGTAATGACAAAGAGGATGGAGAAGCTTTCAGAGTCAAGGACATTTAGAAGCTATTCTATCTTGGTCATATCTGCCAGGAGAGGGAGGAAATGGAGTTGACTCAGGCTCTGGTTTTGACAATAGGATAGCCATTTATTTGGGTGAAAAATCTGCAGGAGTGGTAGGGTTTCCCCCACCTACAATACCACATTTTATTTATCCAACTATAATTTACATCATAATAATGTAATAATCTTACCTATATAGTTTGATACGTTTTTACACAACTTTTACTCCCCCAGAAAGTTCCCTTGTGCTCCTTTCCAGTCAATTGACTCCACCTCTTTGAGGTAACCACTTTTCTCAGTTCTATCACCATAGATTTGTTTTGCCTATTCTTGAACTTCATATAAATGGGATAATTCAGTTTCTGCTCTTTTGGGTCTGTCTTCTTTTTTAAAAAATATTTTTATTGCAAAATCTTCATACGCATATAGTGTATACATGGTATACAATCAATGGCTCACAGTATCATCACATTGTTGTGTATTCATCATCATGATCATTTTTAGCACATTTGCATCACTCCAGAAAAAGAAATACAATGAAAAAAGAAAAAACTCATACATCCCATACCCCTTATCCCTCCCTTTCATTGACCATTTGTCTGGCTTCTTTTGCTCAATATCAGCTGTGAGATTAATCTACTTTGTGTTTCGTATGAATCAGTAGTTTGAAAAATTTTTACCTTTACAGACAGGCAAAAGTTTGAAAGATTAATAATATTCAGTATTGGTATTTAAAAAAAAGAGGTATATATAATCATAACAAGTTATTCATGAGAATGATTATTACAAATTTTATTATATTGCTAAATTTAAAAGCAACTCATAGAATATGCATAATATGATCCCTAAAACAAGCAAATTAAATCTGTGTGTGTGGAGTGTGTATATACATATGTTTGTATATGTGTAGAAAAAGGTCTGGAAGGATACACATTAAACTGTTGAGAGTGTATAACTCTGGGGAAGTGGGTATGAATGGATTTCTACATTTTACTTTAACTCTTTATTGTTTGAATTTTTTTTTAGGAAGAATATGTTTCTTTTCTATTAAGCAATATGAATGCCCTTTGACCCAATAACTACACTTTGAGGTATCTATTCCAAACAAACAAATCTTCCCACAATGTAAATGTGCATGAAGTTTCCTTATAGCACTGATTGAAATGGGAAAACATGGAAACAACTAAATATCCATCAAGAGTGGTTATAGTAATTCATGCAATTGAAAACCTTGTAGCTGTTAAAAATGAGAAAGATCCTTATGTGCGGTTAGGGAGATGTTTTGTTATATTGTGACATGGCAAAAACTAATTGCAAGCTTTGCACGGTGGCAGTATTGTAGCCAATGAGGTTTATCCAAGGTGTGATTATTACTAATTGAAAACTTTTCCCAATACCCCGCCATGAGGACTTGAATAATAATCAACATTGGCAATTTTTGACAGTCTCTACGGAGACTGAATAAAAAACAAACAACCCCCCCCCAAACCAATTGCAGAATAGTATGTATTTTGAGCCCATTAATTTTCTCCAGGAGTCTAAAAATGTTAATGTGTTCAAAAATGACTAGACGGATACTTTTCTGGTTATGAACAGTGGTAAATGTTTTAAGGTGAGACTGAGAAGAGGAAGTAAGACAGGCACGACTGGGAAGCCAGCCTGGAAGTTGTACATCTATTAGTAGAGGCAAGATGGGGGCTGCATGTGCATCTGGGGGAGAAGGTTTTAAGCTGTCCAGTTTGTAGTGTGTATTCTCTCAGTGCTGTCATTCTTATATCCATTAGTTCTGCTAACCAGTTTAAAACCAAATCATGAAAATCAAGACAGTAAGGGTGAGGAAGAGAAGAAAAGATGAAAATGAAATAAAAATAAAGTTTAAAAAGATGGGAATTGATTAACTCAATTGGGCAGAAGGTGGTGTCGTGCACCCTTTTGGCTGGCTTGCTTAATGTCTATTTCGCCTTGCTTCTAAGGGCTTTCCTGTAGTGCCCAGGCTGGGATGCTGAGAGATATAGTCCTCAGACTCCTTTGCAGGTAAACATTCGGAATGCAAACTAGGTAATACAAAATAGATCTGTAAGGTGAGCATGGGACAGAACTGTCTTCTTGCCTCTTTTGATTGTTTTCTGCTGTCAATCTATGTTGAGAGGATTTGAGGTTTCTAAGCAGCAGTGTTTCAGTGTCCACAACCTGGCTTCCAAGATGTTGAATGGTGGCTCCTGGTCCCAGCAGGGATGTCCCAGTCCCCGAATTAGATTTCTTGCAGTGCATTTTTGAACTCAAAATAATTTTACATTCTGAGACTCATTCCAGCCCTTCCAGAGATTTTGTAAGCAGTTAATGTCTTCTAATTCACCTCTTCCTCTTCAAATACCTAATGTGGTATCTGTCTCCTTGTTTCAGTTATCTATATCTGTGCAACAAACCACCCAAAATTGAGTGGCTTGAAATAGCAGCAGTCATTTATTTTGTTCACAGATTTGGGCAGGGAAGGCTCATCTCTGGTCCCATGGTATGAGTTGGAGGGGGTAAAGACTACAGGATCCACTTCCAAGAGAGCTTGCGTGTATTGTCGTGGGCAAGTTGGTGCTGCTGACAGCTACGTTCCGTAGTTCCTATCCACAAAGGCCCCTCCAGTGACCTGGTTTTCCTCGCAGCCTGGTGACTGGGTTCCTTCTGAGAAAGGTGGGGGGACAGAGAAGGAGGGAGAGAGAGAAAAGCTGTATCACCTTTATCACTAAACTTCAGAAGTCCCAGTGCATTGCTTCTGCCACACTCTAGTAGCCAAGGAGTCAAAAAAGATCCACCCAAGTTCTAGGAGATGGGGGCTTAGACTTCAGCTCTTGATGGGGAAGTGGCAAAATTCTGGAAGGGCATGTGAGATGGAAATATTGTAGCCATTTTTAGGAAGTTCAGACTGCCCATACCTGCTCTGAACCATGATTGATACAGTTTTTAACAAGGATTTTTAAAAGCATAAGAATAAAGGGTTGAACTAAAGTTAAATATGATAGAAAGTATTAAATCTATAAATATCTAAACAAGTAGCATTTAAAAAAATTCATTGTGGTACCATATATGCAACACAAAATTTCTCATTTTAACAACTTTCAAGTGTACAGTTCAGTGGTGTTAATTACATTGCTGAACTTTCTATTAGTTCTCCTAGCTTTGGTGTAGAGTTTTCAGGTTTTTCTATATAGAGGATCATGTCATCTATAAATAGGGAAAAATTCACGTCTTCCTTTCAAATCTGAATGTATTTTATTTCTTTCTTTTGCCTAATTTCTCTAGCTAGAATTTCTAATACAATGTTGAATTTCAGCAGTGGGCATCCTTGTCCTGTTCCTGATCTTAGAGGGAAAGTTTCTAGCCCTTCTCCATTATGATGTTAGCTCTCGGTTACTGATAGACGCCTTTTAGCTTATTGAGGAAGTTTCCTTCTATTCCTAATTTTCTAAGTGTTTATCAAGAAGAGGTGCTAGATTTTGTCAGATGCCTTTTCTGCATCGATTGAGATGATCTTGTGTTTTTTTTGTCCCCTTTGTTTTGTAAATTAAAGTCATTAATTGATTTCCTTATGTTGAACCACCCTTGCATACCTGGAATAAATCCTATTTGATTATCGTGTATTTTTTGGTTTGCTAAAGCTGCTGGAATGTAATATACCAAAATGGAACAGCTTTTAAAACAGGAATTTATTATGTTACATGTTTACAGTTCTAAGGCCATTAAGAGTCTAAATTAAGGCATCCAGAGAAAGATACTGTGACTCAAGAAAGGCTGATGAGTATGGGACACCTCTGCCAGCTGGGGAGGCACATGGGGACATCTGGTAGCGTTCTTTCCTGGCTTCTCATTTCAAAGGACTTCCCTAGGGCATTTTCCTTCTGCATCTCCAAAGGTCTCTGGCTATGTGGGCTCTCAAGGTTTTTCCCCCTTAAGTGACCCACCTTGAATGGGTGGAGACACATCTCCATGGAAACTACTAAATCAAAAGGTCCCACTCACAACTGGGTGAGTTACATCTCCAGAAAAACAACTTAAAAAGATCCCACGACCAAAATATTGAATGAGGATTAAAGAACATGGCTTTGGGGTATACAACAGTTTCAAACCAGCACAGCTTATAATTTTTTTTAGTGTGCTGTTGGATTTGGTTTGCTAGTATTTTGTTAAGGATTTTGCATTGATATTCATAAAGGATACTGGTCTGTTATTTTCTTTTCTTGTAGTATCTTTATCTGGCTTTGGTATGAGGGTGATGTTGGCCTCAAAGAATGAGTTATGGAGTGCTTCTTCTTCTTCTTCTTCTTCACTTTTTGGAAGAGTTTGAGAATGAAAGCTGTTAATTCTTCTTGGAATGTTTGGTAAAATTCAGCTGTGAAGCCATCTTGTCCTGGGTTTTTTTTCGTTGGGAGGTTTTCGATGATTGATTCAATCTCTTTACTAGTTATTGGTTTGTTGAGATCTTCTAATTCTTCTTCAGTCAGTGTAGATAATTTGTGTTTCTAAGATTTTGTTCATTTTGTCCAGGCTTTCTAATTTATTGGTATACCGTTGTTTGTAGCATCCTCTTACAGCCCTTTTTTTATTTCTGTAGGTTGGTTAGTAATGTCCCCCTTTTCATTTCTGAGTTCAGTTATTTGTGTCCTCTTTAATTTTTTCTTTGTCAGTCTGGCTAAAAGTTTGTCAATTTTATTGATCTTTTCAAAGAACCAACTTTTGGTTTTGTTGATTCTCTCTACCTTTTTTTTAATTCTCTATTTCATTTATCATCTCCACTGTTATTTTTGTTATTTCTTTCCTTCTGCTTGCTTTGCTCTTCTTTTTCTAGATCCTCCAGTTTTTAGGTAAGGTTTCTGATTTGAGATCTTTCTTCTTTTTTAATTTAAGCATTTAAAGAGCTATAAATTTCCCTCTCAGCACTCCCTTTGCTGCATTACATAAATTTTGTTATGTTTTGTTGTTACTTTCATTTGCAACATGATATTTCCTAACTTCATTTTTTGACCTCATTGGTTGTTTAAGTGTACATGTTTAATTTCCACATATTTGTGTTTTTCATTTTCAGCAAGAATTAGCAGAAACATCTTTCTCAAATCACCAGAAAATAGTTAAAGGACTGAAGTAACAGGTTGAGTGCCAAATCAAGAAAAAGCCTACTTAAAAGCAGTACGATCTTGTGGCAATTTGACTTGTTCTTCTTCTACCTCTCATCAGATTAGCATGGAGTTTGCCCAGCTGCCAAAGCAAATATCTGGTCCTGGTTCTGGAGGGAGCAGAGTAACCCTCAAGCATGTACTGGGAACATATATGTTTCGCCCAATCTGTCTCTGATGCCTGAGGGACTCGCCATCCCTTATGGTATGTAGATGACAGCTCATGGAACTCTCCTACATTTCACTGTGAAAGAGCAGTTAAGTTGTGCTGCTTGATTCAAGGGATTGCTGATTATAGGACAAACAATACAGTACCCAAGACTGAGGAAATGGTTTCCTAGGGAAGAGGAGACATTTAAAACTGTGTAGACAAGGAAATTCTCATGGCCAAACGTGCAAGCCCCAAACAAGACATATATGCAGAAAGGGTCAGAGTGCCCCTATCCCTTTGGCCTGAAGCTATTCTCTAAACTCATTGTATGGATAATCCATGAAGGAATGAACTTCTATTGATCAGTCTGTAAAGACTAGGAAGGATGTTGTCTTTTTTTTCCTTCTCTCTCTCTCTTAGTCTTTTAGCTCTTGGCAATCAAGGGGTGCTTTGACATAACACTAGCTGAATACAACCTTAAGGAACAGATATCTCAGAGTCTAAATTCCAGTGAAAACACATTAAAATATCAAAATGTCCAGGTTTCAACAAAAGTTCACAAAATATGCAAAGAAACGGGAAGTGATGGCTCAAGCAAAGGATAAGAATAAACCATTAGAAACATCAATGAGGAGGACCAGACCTGGGAATATAAGACAAAGACTTTTGAAAAATGTCTGTAAATATGCTCAAAGAGTTAAAGGAAACCATGGACAAAGAACTGAAGGAAATCTGGAAAATGATGGATGAACACAAAGAGACTATCAATAGAGAGATAGAAATTATCAAAAGGAACCAAACAGAGCCGAAGACCACAGTAACAGAAATTTAAAATTCCCTAGAGTGTTTCAACAACAGAATGGAGCTGGCAGAAGAAAGAATCAGAGAACTCGAATGTTCTAGTTTGTTAGCTGCAGGATTGCAATATACCAGAAACGGGATGGCTTCTAAAAAGGGGGACTTAATAAGTTGCTAGTTTACAGTTCTAAGGCCGAGAAAATGTCCCAATGAAAGCAAGGCCATAAAAATGTCTAAATTAAGGCACCAAAAAGAGGTTACCTTCACTCAAGAAAGGCTGATGGGTTCAGCGTTTCTCTCTCAACTGGGAAGACACGTGGCAAACATGGCAACAGTCTGCTAGCTTTCTCTCTTGGCTTCCTGTTTCATAAAATTCCCACGGGGCTATTTTTCTTCACCTCCAAAGGTCACTGGCTGGTGGACTCTGTGGTTCTCTCGGCCTCATGGCTCTACTCGGCTCTCTGGTGGCTTTCTTGTGGCTTTAAGAAGGGACTCTATCCAAAATGTTTCCTCTTTTAAAGGATTCCAGTAAGCAGCTCCACCTTCAATGGGTGGAGACACACCTTCATGGAAATCATCTAATCAAAAGTTACCACCCACAATTGGGTGGGTCACATCTCCATGGGAATAATCAAAATGCTCCCACCCAGCAATACTGAATGAGGATTAAAGAAGGTGGCTTTTCTGGGGTCCACCACAGAGTCAAACAAGCACGTTGAAGATGACAAAATCATTCACTCTGAGGAGTAGAAAGAAGAAATAATGAAGAAAAATGAACAAAGCCCGAGGATCTTTGGGTCCCCCATCAAGCATATCATATATGTATTGTGGGAGTCTTGGAAGGAGACAAGAGAAAGGGGTAGAAATAATATTTAAATACATAATAGCTGAAAGCTTCCCAAATTTAATGAAAGACATGAATAGATACATCTGAGATGCTCAACGAACTCCAAACAGGATAAACCCAAGTAGACCAATACCATGGCATATTTTAAAAAATATTTTTATTGAGATATCTTCACAAACATACAGCCCATCAAAAGTATACAATCAATGGCTCAGGATATGATCACATAGTTGTATATTCATCACCATAATCATTTCTTAGAACATTTGCATCACTCCAGAAAAAGAAATAAAAAGAAAAAAGAAAAAACTCATACATACCATACCCCTTACCCCTCCCTCTCATTGACCACTAGTATTTCCATCTACCCAACATATATATATATGCAAAATATATATATACTTTTTTTGCATGGGCAGGCACCAGGAAGTGAACCCAGGTCTCCAGCATGGCAGGCGAGAACTCTGCCTGCTGAGCCACCGTGGCCCTACCCAATATATTTTAATCTTTGTTTCCCCTATTTTTTTCTATACTCCTTACCACTCCCTTTCATTGATCACTAGTATTTCAATCTACTCAATTTATTTTAACATTTGTTCCTCCTATTATTTGTTTATTTTTTTAAAACCTGCTATAGAGATTTTTTTTACAATTCATGAAAGATTTATTAAAATAGTACTATTAAATATTGTCCACAGTTTACACTATGTGTATTTTTCCTATAAACCACTCTATTGTTAACACCTTGTCTTGGTGTTATACATTTGTTATAGTTTATGAAAGAACATTCTTATATGCGTACTATTAACTACATAACCCATCATCTATAGTAGGTTCACCATGTTATACAGTCCTATGTTTTATCTTTTAGTTTTTATTCTAGTAACATATTCAACCTAAGTTTCCCGTTTTAACTACATTCATCTATATAATTCAGTGCTGTTAATTATGCTCACAATTATATGTTACTATCACCACCATCCATTTCCAAACCTTTACAATCAATCTAAATAGAAATTCTGTACAAATTAAGCATTTTCTCCCAATTCTCTACTATCAATCAATCCCCTGGTAACCTATATCCTAGATTCTAATTCTATGAATTTGCTTATTATAATTAGTTCATAAGAGTAATATCATACAATATTTGTCCATTGTGTCTGGCTTATTTCACTCAGCATAATGTCCTCAAGGGTTCATCCATGTTGTCACATGCATCAGGACTTCATTCTTTTTATAGCTGAATAATATTGCATTGTATGCACATACATTTTATTTATCCATTCATCAGCTGATGGACACTTGGGTAGTTTCCATCTTTTGGCAATTATGAATAATGCTGCTATGAACTTTGGTATGTAAATATCTGTTCAAGTCCTTGCTTTCAGTTCTTTGGGTATATACCTAGTGGCACGATTGCTGGGCCATATAGTAATTTTATCTTAGCTTTCTAAGCCATCCCACAAGCAATGAATGAGCACTCCTATTTCTCCACATCTCCTACTGCACTTGCAATTTTTTGTTTCATAGAAGCCATTCTAGTGGATATGAAATTATATCTCATTGTGGTATTTTATTTATTTATTTTATTTATTTTAATTATTTATTTTTTTGGGTTCATGGTCCGGGAATTGAACCCAGGTCTCCTGCATGGAAGGTGGGCATTCTAACCTCTGA
This sequence comes from Myrmecophaga tridactyla, assembly GCA_004026745.1. Classification (NCBI taxonomy): domain Eukaryota; kingdom Metazoa; phylum Chordata; class Mammalia; order Pilosa; family Myrmecophagidae; genus Myrmecophaga; species Myrmecophaga tridactyla. The sequence continues at coordinate 17,536 of PVIY010014760.1, forward strand.
ACTACCCATGCACCCTTATTTATTTTTATTTTTTAGATTTTTATTGATAAAATCAAACAACACACAAACACAAACATTCTTAACATATGAACTTCCATACTTGGTGTGCAATCAGTGGCTCACAATATGATCACAAAGTTGTATATTCATCACCGTGATTATTTCTTAGAACATTTGCATCACTCCAGAAAAAGTAATATGAAGAAACTCATACATACCATACCCCTTACCCCCTCCCTCTCATTGACCACTAGTATTTCCCTCCACCCAATTTATTTTAACATTTGTTCCTCCTATTATTCATTTATTTTTAATACATCTATTTTACTCATCTGTCCGTACCGTAGATAAAAGGAGCATCAGACACCAGGTTTTCACAATCACACAGTCACATTGTGAAAGTTATATCATTATTCAATCATCTTCAAGAAACATGGTTACTGGAACACAGCTCAACAGTTTCAGGTACTTCCCTCTAGCCACTCTAATACACCTTAACTAAAAAGGGAATATCTATATAATGCGTAAGAATAATGTCCAGGATAACCTCTCAACTCTGTTTGAAATCTCTCAGCCATTGACATTTTATTTTGTCTCATTTCTCTCTTCCTCTTTTTGGTTGAGAAGTTTTTCTCAATCCCTTGATGAGTCCCAGCTCATTCTAGGATTTCTGTCCCATGTTGCCAGGGAAGTTTATACCCTTGGGAATCATGTCCCACAAAGAGAGGGGGAGGGCAGTGAGTTTGCTTGCTGTGTTGGCTGAGAGAGAGAGGCCACATCTGAGCAACAAAAGAGGATCTCTGGGGATGACTCATAGGCCTAATTTTAAGTAGGCTTTGCCTATCCTTTGCGGGAATAAGTTTCTTAGGAACAAACCCCAAGATTAAGGGTTCATAGGCTTAACATTTTAAATAATCCTTATATGGCCTCACTTGGCAGAATGTAAAGCTCAGATTAAATGCTACCACTTATTTTCTTAGCATTTTTTTCAATATTTAAGAAGAGTTCTAATATAGCTGAGCTATTATTCATCTCAAAGTCATCACACACCAATTTGGATATAACGTCCTTTGTTGCATTCCAGAATTCTTTCTTCTAGGATAGGGCCAGGGCAGCTGACTAAGAGACCCCCACCCCACACTTCCTGCCTACCTCCTCTCCAACACTGGTTAGTGTTTCTCCCTCAGCTCCTGCCAGGGGGCATAATGGCTCCTGAGTGACATTCTCTTTCTAACCTCATGATTCAGAGTCTGCTGCATGGAGTGACACATGCTGCTTTTAGTCATTCCTCCCAGGGTTCAACTTGTATCTGCATTTATGAGTGATTTTAGGCAACAAGTGGGAGTCATAAGACACACACCCAGACTTGAAGAAGGAATACGAAAAATAAGTGTATTTTTCTCCTTGATGGGAGAGAGGTTCTTAGAATATAGATGGATTATGGGAGGTGATTTGAATTATCAAGATGAAGTCTTGTTCATCTTATAGATGTTTTATGCTGAAGAATCTACAAGACCTAAAGTTGTCTAGACTTAAAGTGCTCTAAGGAGGCTCCATCTACCACCAAGAGAAACACAGCCTCCAAGATACAGACCACGAGGGGCTTGTCAGAATTGAACCCAGAGCCTGGAGCCTGGAAGTAGGGTGAGGGTAGGGGGATAGAGGGTGTCACAGCCATGGGAGAAGGAATGGGGGCAGAGGATAAGAAAAAGAGAGGAAAGGGAGCCACATTATCTAAATTAACTGGTATGATCAGTTTATCTGAGCACCATAATTACATGAAATCTTGAATAGGGCATGAGATCTTGTTGGTTTGTACAGCTTAGTGTGATGCTGCAATATATCCCAGTGTAATTTGGGCAGAGAATAAAATATATATATATTTACAAATCCCCTTGGGGGACTGGGGAGAAAGGAGAAAATATTAAACTTCCCCATCTGGGGAATTCCTGATATTTTTGCAATTATGCCTAAGAGTCACCCCTAGAGAACCTTCTTTGTTGCACAATTGTGACCTCTCTCTCTAAGCCAGCTCGGCAGGTGAACTCATTGCCCTCCCTTCTACATGGGACATGACTTCCAGAGATGTGGATCTCCCTGGCAATATGGAAACTGACTCCCAGGGTGAGCTGGGACCCAGCATCATGGGAATGAGAAAGCCTTCTTGACCAAAAGGGGGAAGAGAGAAGTGAGGCAAAATAAAGTCTCAGTGGCTGAGAAATGCTAGGCCCTGGCTCATGCCTGGGAATCAGAGGGGAGGGCAGTGAGTTCACCTGCCAAGTTGGCTTAGAGAGGCCACATCTGAGCAGCAAAAGACGTTATCTCGGGGTGACTCTTAGGCATAATTATAATTATAAGTAGGCTTAGCTTCTCCTTTGCAAGAATAAGTTTCATAGGGGCAAACCCCAAGATCGAAGGCTCAGCCTATTGAATTGGTTGCCCCACTGCTTTTGAGAATATCAGGAATTCCCCAGTGGGGAAGTTTAATACTTCGTCCTTTCTCCCAAGTACCCCAAGGGGACTTTGCAAGCACTTTTTTATACTCTGCCCAAATACTCTGGGATATATCCAGGCATCACACTAGCCTGTACAAACCAACAAGATCTCACGCCCTAGGGGGTGCACAGGTAGTTCAGTGGTTATAATGCTCACCTTTCATGCGGGAGACTCGGGTTTGATTCCCGGTCCATGCACCTCCCCACCCCCAAAAAAATCCAAATCCAGTGTTACGTAGACATATGACACAGTAAACTTGTGTAATACTACTACTCTGTAAACAGCTGCCCTTAAGGCTAAGCAAAAATGGGCTTCTGGTGCCTAGTCAATATTTTGTCAAAAGTATGGTTGCGGGAAAGGGGTGGTGAATTTAAAAAAAAAAGGAGAAGGAGGAGAAAGAAAAAAAAAAGATCTCATTCCCTATTCAGAATTCCATGTAATTATGGTGTTCAAGTAAACTGACCATACAAGTTAAATTAGATAATGTGCTACCCAAAATGTAAATTTTGCACCAAATAAACATCTCTCCCTTTGGTCTTACCCAGAGGTTGAAGTTTGAAAATATGGGCAATATCATCCTTTACCCAATATTCTGATTTATCTTAGTCCTATCCAGATCAGCTTCATTCATATCTCTATACAAAGTCTTTTTTACTTTTTCAGCTTTATAAACAGTTGCTGAATGGGGTAAACTGACTTTCATAGTTTCAGTGCTCTAACTCTCTGCAATTGACTTTTAATTCTATGATCTGGGTGAGAAGGGCTTTGGCTGCCATGTGGCATTTGGCTCTTAATGTGATCATAGCTTATTGAGGTTTTGATTCTCAAATTTGTGTGTCCATCAGAATCACTTTAATTCCTTTGAACACAAGGACAAGAGAATTTGATTTTGGACTTTAAATTCCTTTGAACTTTAACCTGCAAGGTGGGGTTGGGGGTGGTGGTATAGGATTTGATCTCCCTGGGAATTTGGTGACATAAATTTATGTTTCATATTAGGGGCAACTACAGGTAAGCATCTTATTATTGGAGAATCCCAATATTGTCAGGTAGTCTAATTGTAGTACTTTTTTTTTTTTTGTACGTATGGAGGGGGTCACAATTCATTCTTTTTCCATGTGAGTATCCCCTTACTGCAGCACCATTTGTTGAATTTGTTTGTTTGTTTGTTTTGGTTCTTTGTGTGCTGTTTTATTTGTTTGGGAAGTGCATGGGCTGGGAATCGAACCCGGGTCTCCTGCATGGCAGGCAAGAATTCTACCACTGAACTACCCTTGCACTTAATTGTAGTACTTCTGATAGTTATGTTAGACATAGCCGTGCTAGTTAGAAACTGCTGTGCACCCCAGAAAAGCCACATTTTTTAATCCTAATGCAATATTGTTGGGTGGGGTCTTTTTTGTTGTTTCCATGGAGATATGACCCACCCAGTTGTAGATGGTAACTTTTGATTAGGTGGCTTTCATGGAGATGTGTCTCCACCCATTCAAGGTGGGGTTGCTTACTAGAGCCCTTTAAGAGAGAAACATTCTGGAAAAAGCTTTAGCGCCACCAGGACCAACAGAGCCCACTCAGCCAGAGATCTTTGGAGCAGGAGGAAAATGCTGCCGGGGAAGCCTTACAAAATGAGGAGAGAAAGCTAGCAGATGTCGCTATGTGCCCTCTGAACTTCATCAGCCCTTTCTTTGGAGTTAAGGTGTCTTTCCCTCAGAGCCTTAATTTGGACATTTTCATGGCCTTAGAACTGTAAACTTGCAACCTAATAAATTCCCCTTTTTAAAAGCCATTCCGTTTCTGGTGTCTGACATTCTGGCAGCTTACTAACTAAAGCAGGTTGCACTACATGGATCTCTTTTATGACTTCTGCCCTTTTATGGAGAATCTGTGGAATGTTGCTAACCTAACTAAGCCTTGCGTGCCTCATAGTGAAACAGGCATGATAACACCTTCCTGGCCTTTCAACTCATGTGAAGCCCTAGTTCTCTGTAAGCTTTGATGGTGATTTGGCTGGGAGAATCTCCTGCAGGAAGTTGGATTACTCCAAGAAACTGGGTTGTTTTTGTGAACTTTTCTACTTTTGGAGACATAATATTCAATTCCCTATGTCTTGTTCATATCTTATCATCTCCCAGGACCACCCCAACCTTCATTTCTTACCCCCTTATTTGACTCCTATGGAACATATGCTATGCTTCACTATTTGACCCATGTCAAATTGTCTTTGACCATTAGTTCATCCTTTCATGGCCTGTCTAATATACCACCTGAAGGCATTTCCATAGATTCCTTTTCCTCTGGGCCCCCAACAGTTGCTGATACAACATCAGTACTCAGTAAAAAGTTACTGAATGAAAACATCCATATCCCAAAGATTAGAAAAAGAAACACCTGACTCCCAAGTGTGTGTCATGCTACATGGCCCTTGGAGTTCTGCAATTCTCTTTTTCCTGGTCCCTCCTAGCTCATTTGGATGGTGGAATTTTAGGGCCCAAATTCAGATATATAGAATGCCATCCCATACTTTTCATATAGTCCCAAACTTGCTGCTAATTCCTGCAAACAGTTGGAATTTGTCCATTGCCTCCTGGGCACTCTCCTGAACCTGTTTTCTTACTCAGGACATGGCTTTCAGAACCTGTATCAAGACTGAACAACTTTTATGCTTGGGCTCAGCTGGGGATGTGGGGACTGAATTTAGGTTTTCCGACCTGAGAACCAGGAGCACTGCCTCTTTTCCAAGCAGCAGAAGATTGGGCTTCTCGTTTGCCTCTACAGTTCTCTGACCCTGAATAATTTACTTAGTTTGTCTAAGACACAATTTTATCAGATCACAGAAGCTGAAAATTGAAGGATCATTTCCTCCAATCTGATCATTTTATAGAGAAGTGTATGTAGTATGAAGAGCATTGGACTGAAAACTGGGAGAGGTTGCTACACCTTCTGAGCCTTATTTTTGGTATCAATAGAATGAGGGGGCAGTAATAAATAAACTTCAAAACAGCCTCTCACTCTAACTCATGGGAGTCTGGATTTTTGAAACTTACTCAGGGTTACAGCATGAGACAGTTGGGGAGCCTGAATTAAAGTCAACTTTCTCCAGTCCCAGGCTGGGATTTGAGTCTCATTGCTTAAGACTTGGATGTCCTTGTTGTCTTTGACCCTTTATCTCTGTTCTGTTCTAAGTTCTTTGGGATCAGACTAAGAACTTAGTTCCTTGGGATGTTGAGTATTTTATGACTTTCTCAAACGTATGGGAGCATTGTTTACTGTGTACTTTGGAAAGAGCTCTTACATACATTAATCTGATCAGAATCTGATAGTCTCTTAAGAGCTAAGGATTTATATCTATTTTCCAGATGGGAAGTTGACTTTTGGAGAAGTTCAAGGTCCCAAGGTTAGTGAGTTAGGGGCAGAGGTAGGCCAGAGTCTAGATCTCTTAACTCCCAGCAAAGGCTATTTACTTATGACCTGCCGAAGTGGGTGGGTGGATGCTGGCAGAGGATAGTGTGGCTCACTGTGCGTGTGTGTGTGGAGAAGCAGAAGATGATAAAAAGAGACCTGTAGTAGGACTCAAAGGCGAAGGAAAGAAGAAGTGGTTGCCGTGTTCTGGCTCCTCACACTGCTATCAAGCCAGGCTTGATGCTTCTATTTTCTTTCACGCACCTCCTATTTATACATATTCATCATAAATGATTTGATCAGAACATAGTAACAAAAAAAACCCTTCTCTGCTGCAACCCATCTCAAGCGCCCTTTCAGAAGGTCTCAAGAGTGCCTGGATTAATTAGTGTTCCATCTTTCCCATGGTCCCTGGCATAGGTCTGGAACTGCTGAAGGATGGTTGAGTCTGCAGAGCCTACCCACTCTCCTCCCTTCCACAGGTCTGGGCAGAGAAGCTGGAAGAGGGGAGGTTGGTCAGAAGGATGGCCAAGACTGTTCTGCTCACTGCATAGAGGCAGGGAGTGATGGATAGGGTGGAACCAAATACTCACCTGTACTTTATTATCAGTTACTCTGCCCACTAGTAAAACATGGCTCAGGGATGTCCTAGGCTCTGAGCAACTCCCCTTCCCTCAGAGAGGACTAGTGGTGTTCCATCCATTAGGGGCAAAGATGAGCATATGAGTAAGTAGTAGAAATATTCCTGCCTTACGAATAGCCAAACTTTCCCCTATTAAGGTGTTAAAATAAAATATTAGACAAGATATTATTTATGTGAGTTGATTTGAGCAGTTTATGATTCCTGAATTGGGCAGCAACCAAACCATATGTGGAAAGGATCACCACCGAGGGAGTGGAAACAGATTCCTTCTATAGGGCAAATGCAGAAGCAAGTGCAGAAACTTCCAATTGTCGGACGTTAAAGTTTCCATTTTACATGTGTAGGTTTTTACAGAGTGAGGAACAGATACATCTTGTGCTGGTTGAAAAACCTTGTTTTAATCTAAATCCCATTTCATAAAGGCAGAATAATCACTATTCAATACTGTATGTTTGAAACTGTAATCAGATCATCTCCCTGGAGATATGATTTAATCAAGAGTGGTTGTTAAACTGGATTAGGTGATGACATGTCTCCACACATTTGGGTAGGTCTTGAGAAGTTTCTGGAGTCCTATAAAAGAGGAAACATTATGGAGAATGAAGGAGAGATTCAGAGAGAGGAGAGCAGAATGACATAGCCACGAGAAGCAGAGAGCCCACAAGCCAGTGATCTTTTGAGATGAAGAAGGAAAACACTTCCCGGGGAGCTTCATGAAACAGGAAGCCAGGAGAGAAAGTAGCAGATGACGCCTTGCTCGCCATGTGCCCTTCCAGCTGAGAGAGAAACTGTGACTGTGCTTACCATGTGCCTTTCCAGATGAGAGAGAAACCCTGAAATTCATTAGCCTTCTCGAACCAAGGTGTGTTTCCCTGGATACCTTTGATTGGATGTTTCTGTAGACTTGTTTTAATTGGACATTTTCTCAGCCTTAGAACTGTAAACTAGCAACTTATTAAATTCCCCTTTTTTAAAAAGCCATTCTGTTTCTGGTATATTGCATTCCGGCAGCTAGCAAACTACAACACACATCGATTAGTGTGGTATTTTTGTCCAGTCTGATAAAGAGATCCCTTCTGGCAGTGACCAGTGTGGGCAACCATTTTAATTTACTTAATAAAAGTGACCCTTTTTATTTAGGGCATAGTCCTTACAATAGTCCCGCTTGTACAGGTACCCCTCAAGGCAGAATATATTGATATCTAGTGTGTTAGCAGTTGGGAGGCAGCGATGTCAAAGATGTAGTCCCTACTCTCAAGGAGTTTACAATCCAGACTGGAAGTTAGACAGCAGCCTAACTGTGAAATAAAGTACTATATTAATGACAATGGTAATAGTTAAAGATTCATGGAACACTGACTATGTATAGGTATTATGCCAACCATGTTACATGCTGAGCTGTTATGTACTCCAGAAAGGGTCATGTTCTTTTAATCCATTCTTGTAGGTGCAGACCTGTTGTGGGTGGGACCTCTTGATTAAGTCGTTTCAATTGAGATGTGACCTACCCAATTCAAGGTGGGTCTTGATCCTTCACTGGAGCCCTTTATGAAGATAAGAGAGAGAAATACAGAGAAAGAAACCTTGGAGAGAACGCTCACAGAGAGAGAAATGCATTGAGATGCTAAGAGAGGACCCACAGAGGCTCAGAGAGGAAGCTACTGGAATCAGAAGCTGAAAGCAAAGGAACCTAGGAGCTAAGGACCAGCAGATACCAGCCATATACCTTCTCAGGAAACAGAGGTGTCCCAGATAGTAGGTGGCCTTTCTTCAGAGTCCAGGTATCATCTTGTTGATGCCTTATTTGGGACATTTTTATGGCCTGAGAACTGTAAATTGCAAGTTAATAAATCCCCATTGTAAAATCCAACCCATTTCTGGACTATTGCATTCTGGCAGCTTTAGCAAACTGAAACGTGTCTTATCTGTAGTCCTCACAATAATCCTACTAAGGTAATTTTATTATTCCCATTTTACAGATGAGGGAACTGAGGTTTAGAGAGGCTAAGTGGCTTGGCCAAGATCACACAGAGTGCAAGTAGCAGAGCCGGGAGTTGCACCAAGAGTTCTGATTAAAGTCTGTCTGGGTAACCACTACATTATATTTCTACAAGAAAGGACAATATAGGGGGCAAGGGTAACCCAGAAAAGGGCAAGTGTCAGGGGAGATCACAGAGGAGCTTACACCTCAATCTGAGAAGGCTTCAACATGTGTTAGGGACCAGCCAGTTAAATGGGGGTTAAAAAGAGGGAGCATTAGTAGGTCAGGTCTGCACAGGACATCTCAGTGGGAGGTGGGGGGTGGGGGGTGGATGGGCCGAAAGGAGCAGGAGGAGTGTGGAAAGGGGCAAGGTGAAAGCTGAACTTCACAAGTACATGTTATTGAGCTAATTAACCTCAAGGTTAATCCAGCAGTGTTAAATAATGGCCACTATGGAGACTGGTTGAGATGAAAATATTTATATCTGAGAACACAACTGAAAATATCTGAAAGCAGAGGGAGGGGGGACTTTGGGGGCATCAGGAGCCGGAATCTGAACCATCTGGAATCCTACTGAGAGTTGGCAGCCCATACAAGAGTCTCAGGTATCTTGCCAAAATATATATATATATTTTAAAGCAGAAAAAAACAGTAATGTTGCCCACTATAATAATAATAAACCAGAAACCTCTCACACTGGTATTTACAGACTTCCTGCCAGTGACCCAGAGAGCGTATAAAGGATGGATTGCAAAGGCAGCAAAAGGGAAAAAAAAGCAACTGAGTGATTGAGCTGTGTGTGCCTCCTCGGGTTTTATTATCATTGCCTCTTTAGCCATATGCCTTTCAGAGGCACTGACAATCCTGGACCGATTTCAAAGGAATTCCTAAACCCAGATTTCGTTATCGTCATTGCATCTCCAGATTGTCAGCACTCTATGCAGGAAACACAAATTTATGGCAGTTCTTAAAGGTTTGTAAATGTTGATCATTATCTCTTGTCATTACCTGAGATGCCTGGGATGCTTGAAATAGATACTAATAAATTGCCAATCTAGCTTATTGCCAAGTAATGAGATGCATTTCTCTTCCTTGAAACAAGGTATCTTGCCACTGAGTGGATTCCAGAAGCTGCATAAAAAAGGGAATAAGATGGTTTCTTTTTCAGTCTGGTTGTTCCTTACCACCCCCACCCCATCGCCCCCCCCCCTTTTTTTAAACAAACTAAAACAGACTTAATCTGCTGAAGACACCAGCTTTAAGTACAGCATGGACACTGTTTATGCTGCAGAACTCACCCAAGACATTTGTCGTTCTTTGTCACCACTGAATAGCCCATTTGGTTAGGACTTGCCACCCATCCTGAGTCTTTCCCCTTCCTTTCCCTCATCCCCCTTCACTCACCTTGCTCAACTTCACAAATAGACAAATTAAACCTGGTGTCTTCTTACTTGTCTGTTGTTGAGTCAGGAGCAGAGCCTGGAAGACCCTGCACCCAAATGCAGCTCTGGACCTCTGCAGGGACCCTGACCCCACCTCCACTCCAAAGGACAATGTGCTGCTTTACAGCAATGTTGGCATCATACTATATGCTGCAAGTACACTGGATTTTTTACTAAGATTTCGTGTGATAGGAGCAAAGCAAAGAGATAAATCCTGTGAAAATATGGCCTGCTGCTTTAGAGAAGTTCTTGGATGGATGGGATAGGCTATGTAGAGGTGTGGGGTATGGTTTATCCAAATGAAAGGCAAGTTGCTTCACCTTGTGCCCTATCACTGAGAAAAAGAACAGTGTTCCAGGGATACCTTTGGATATTGGAGACAATTAAACGTCCTGCCCCAAGCCATTAAATCAGAATTTATAAATAGCTCTCTGGGAGTCAATATGAAGTAGTGTTCAGCATCTAGAGATGAAAGCATGGGGCCATTAAATTTTTTTTTCTTGCACACTTGCTGAGTGCCAGGCATTTTCCTCAGTACTTTGTATGGATTAACTCATTAAATCCTCACAAGGGCACACAGGTAATAAGTGGCTGAGCCAGGATTTGAACCTGAATAATGTAGCTCCTGAGTCCATTGCTCTTTATTACCAGGATCTATTGCTTTCATTTTTGAAGCTGTGAGTTAATCTTGCCCATTCCTCATCTAACCTATTATAATTCCAGTATTCTTCAATCTATGGAATAAATGACAAATTTAACCACCACCTACACACCCACTTACAATAGTGAGAGGTGGGAATGAGTAAGAGGAAGAAATCTGCCATAACTAGTATTTTCAAGGAAAGGCAAGGGGGAAGGTAATTATTCAGTCTTCCAACACTCCAAAAGCAGTGCGGAAATATGCAACTGATTAAAGAATACGGTAATCCACACATGAATTTTGTCCTTTTTTCTTTCTCCACTACCACAATTGTAGAAGTATGTGACCTCCAGGATTGGGGGATGATTCCAATAACCAGTGATTTTAAAAACAGTATTTATTCATTATTTCCCTTCAGGATTATAATTTTGAATACAAGCAAAATTCATTTCTCACGTGCCCTTCACTATTTTAAGGTCATGGGATGGGTCTTTCTTTGGCTACACTCATATTCTACCTGTGTAAGAAGCAATCTGCTCCCAACCCTTCCTTAACTTCCTCTTCAATTTCTTTCACTCCTCAGTAAATTGAGGCTCCCTGAAGTCAAATTGTCAGGGCTCAATTTGTGGGACTCCCAAATGCAGTAAAACATATTTTTATTGTTCTTTTTAATTCCCCACTGCCCTCGAAGGACAGTAGGGTTTTTGGTGTGCTCAATCCAGCTAAATTCATTGTCCTTAGTAAGATGACCTTTTACATTTTTTTTCTTTTCACATGGGCAGGCACCAGGAATCGAACCTGGTTCCTTTGTCATGGCAGGTGAGTACTCTGCCTGCTGAGCCACCATAGCCTGCCCACCTTTTACATTCTTAATGGTAGCACTTGATGCTGGTTTGGGGAACGAGGATGAGAGCAAAATTACTGTGTCTAAGGAATAGGAAATTATAAAATAGGGGTAATAATAGTTTTAAGACATAGTGTAGTGAGGAATAAATGAGATAATGTAAAGTGCCAGGCAAATTCTCAGCACACAATAGGGGCTAAAGTAATGTTAAAATGTTTTATTATTTCATTACTGCTCCTGTTATATAAGCCTTTCTTGAAGACGAAGGAACCTGCTAATGATAAAAAGAGAATCAAGAAGAGAATCAAAATACAGAACTAGGAATGATATTCGGAGTTATTACTTGCAATACCAATTTAAATATAGAAGTACAAATAAAGACTAGAGAAACTGAAATTATAGACTGAGACGTGTATTTTACAAAGCTTGACAATGTAAAATGAAATAACAGGGAATGGGAAGATGTGTGAGCGTCCTAAATTTTTTTAGTATGTCTCTGGAATGCAGCATGCACTTGGGTTTTGCTTTCTGAGCCAATCTGACAGTCTTTTAGTCCTCATACCTAAATTTTGCTCAGCTACATTAACCAGTATGACTTGTTTTTATAATGTTTGTTTCATGCTGTCTGTTTTTCAGCTTTAAGAATATTTCTCTGTGTTTGCTTCTTTGTTGTTGTTGTTGAATTTTTTTATTGTGGTCATCATGGATTCACACGCAGTTCTAAGAAATAATACAGAGAGTTCCTGTGTACCCTTTGCCCAGTTTCCCCCAATGGTAACTTTTTGCAAAACTATTGTACAACATCATACTCAGGATATTGTCATTGATACATTGATGCAGTCCATCAATTGTATTCAGATATCCCCAGTAATTTGCTTTGTTTTGAGTGTGTGTTTCCTCTAATAATTTGGAAGATTTCTATTTTTAGTCTAGTTTTTACCTTTGTAATTTTATGTATCTTTATCTAATTTCTATAGTTTGAATCTATCAATTCCCCACTATAAGCAATGACGGAATTAGGAGAGTTCTACTTCCTTCCCCTTTCCTCTCCTTCCCTTCTTTCCCCACCTAACTTTAATCAATAGTCTTATTTTCTTGGAGTTAAACTTTGTATCATGAAATAGTCTTCCTTCTCTCACTTGATTTGGCAGCTTTCTAGGATATATTTTGAGACCAAGCTATTAAAGTCAAAGAAATATATTTATACTACAACATGTTATACTGTATCCTACCTCAGTTCCTCCTTTCCATCTTGATTTTTATCAGTTATATCATTTCTAGATCATTTATAATCTGTTCTTCCATCACAGTCACATGTTTTTTTTGTCTTCATCTTGTAGTAATGTAAATCCAAGGCTCTGTGCCAGTTCTTTGGCTACAGTTTTTCCATTCATCTCTTGATAGGTCTAAGTTTATCCTCTAGTACATTTCTCAGTTCAAACTCATAGGAATTCTTTGAGTTCTTCTATGGTCATGTCTGTTTATCTGTCATCTGTATGCTTGCATGACAATTTGTCTTGTAATAAAAGATCACACTTGTTTTCTTTGAGGATTCTTTCTTTGTTGTACTATAGCATTGAAAAAGTTGCAGTAAAGTCATTATTTTTTAATGGCAATAAAGTTATTATTCTCAAGGAAAGAGGGAGAAAGAAGACTGAGAAAAAAATAAGAAAAGTTAAATTGATAATATGAATTTTAAAAAGTCATAAAAGAGAATAAAATGCTAACATTAGGTATGAAAAACATAATAATTGAAACAGTAAATGGTATAAATAGGAGGGTGGATTCAACCAAAGAACAATTAGTGAGCCAGAAGAAATTCTCTCAGAAGGCAGCAGAATAAAATAACATAAAATACAAGCTAAGAGATATGAAGAATAGAAATAGAAATGTTAACATCCAAAAGGCAGGAGTTCCAGAATAAGAGAATAAAATTGTGGGGACATATATTTGAAATAATGATAATCAAGTTCCCAGATTTGATGTCTTATCATATGTCAGACCACATAGGCAAGAAAAACGTAATCAAATTTAGATACTTTATAGTGAAATTTAAGAACATCAATGTCAGAGAGAAATTTCTAAAATATTCCAAAAAACATCAAAGACAGAGTTTCTGGAGCAGATCACTGAGAATGGAACAAGAATCATATTGACATCAGTTTTCCCATAGAAATAGTACATCTGAGAAGTCAGTGGAGTAATATTTTGGGAACACTGAATGAAAATAACTTCGGATACAGAATTTTTATGTACCCAAATTATAATTTAAATGTGAGAGTATGAGAAAGATATTCTCAAGCACAAAAGGCCATAGAATGTTGCCATGTGGAGAATATGTTGGAAATGCTCTTAGAGGAAGTGTTAGAACAAGAAGAGAAATAAACCAAGAGGATGCTGCAAGATATGTGGGATATTTAAAAATGAATAAATAACTTAGATAATGCTATCATTGTCTAAATACATCAAAAGGAAAAAAGGAGAAGTATATTTATAACAACCTGAAACTAATTTTCTAGACAATATCAAAATGGTCAGAGTCATGGAAGGCATAAGAATACGTTAAAGTTATTGCCTTGTTTGGATGGGGTATATTGATAAATTAAATAAATCAATAGGAGTAAATAAACATAAGTATGGAACTTAATGGCAGTCGTGTAACAACAACAATAGCAAAGCATTCAATTTGACCTATCCAGTGAAAACAGGAGAGAAGAAAGAGATGAAAGAAAAATACAGTATATAGAAAATATCAAATAAGCACCAGCAACTTTAACAAATATAAATTAGTAAACTTCATCAATTAAAACTCAGAAATTCTCAAATAAGATGAAAAACAAAACCAAACAAAAGCTCAAGATCTCTACATGAGGCACGCTGAAAATAAAGTAGATGATGGTTTAAAAATTAAAGGATAAGAAAAGACGTGAGCAAAAAACAAATTGGGTAGAAATGTTTCTATCCAAAGAAACAGATTCCTAGATAAAAATTATGAGACAAAGAAAATTGTTATTTACTGGGAAAAGGAATATAGCAGAGATATTTAGCTATCATGAACATATATGCAGCAAAAACATAGCCCTGAAATATATAAAGTAACTGACAGGCTGAGAGAAATAGGTAAATTGTCAATTATAGTTGGAGATTTTGATGACAAGTTGATAGATCAAGCAAACAAAAAATAAGCAGATATAGAATAAATATATATTGGACTCTACACTAAACAGAGAATATAACTTTTGCATATATGCAATATTTATAAAAATTTTCTATATACCAGATTACAAAGAAAGCCTTAATAAATTCCACAGACTATTTTCTGTAAGGGAACAGATAATAAATATTTTTGGCTGTGCAGGCTAAATGGTCTTAAGTGTCCAACTCTGCAGTTGTAGTATGAAAGCAGCCACAGAGAATACTTACGTGAATGGGCCTGACTGTGTTCCAGTAAAACTTTATTTACAAAACAGGTGACTAACTGAAGGCAAGGACACAAATGGACATTTACACACCAATGTTTATAGCAGCATTACTTATGATTGCCAAGAGACGGAAACAGCCCAAATGTCCATCAATGCATGAGTGGCTAAACAAGCTGTGGTATATACATAGGATGGAATATTACGCAGCTGTAAGACAGAATAAAGTCATGAAGCATGTAACAATATGGATGAAACTTGAGGATATTTCACTGAGTGAAATTAGCCAGAAACAAAAAGAAAAATACTTTATGATCTCACTAATATGAACTAACATTAATGAGTGGACTTTGAGAGTTAAAGTTAAGAACACAGGTTAACACAGAAATAGGGTAGAGATTGGGCATTTGTTGCTGAAGAAATACAGATTGTGCAACAGGACTGATCGTAGAAATTCAGAAATGGATAGCACAATATTATCTGACGGTAGCACAATAATATAGATACACTGAATGAAGCTGAATGTGAGTACCGTTGAGGGAGAAGGGCTGGGGGCACGTATGAAACCAGAAGGAAAGATAAAGGATAAAGACTGAGACAGTATAACCTACGGAAGCCTAGAGTGGACAACAATGGTGATTCACTGTACAAAAATAAAAACGTTTCTGCATGAAGAAGAGCAAATGAATGTTAACATTGCAAGGTGTTGAAAATGGGATGGTATCTAGGAAAAAGTACAATCAATGCAAGCTAGTGTCTGTAGTCAACAGTAATGTAATATGCTTCCACTGAATGCAACAAAGGCATTATGCCAAAACTAAATGTCAACAAGCCAAGGGTATGGGGGATGAATATTGATTCTCTTGTGGAAGAAGAGGAAATATCTTCAAATAGATTATGGTGGTGAAGGCATGTCTGTTTACTTAGGTTGGATTGTATGATGTGTGAATAAAACAGTTTAAAAACGAACAGAGAGAAACAAGTGCTAGAGAAAATATGGAGAAGGAGATGTACCTATTCACTGTCAGCAGGGAAGCTGAGAGGTGCAGCCCCTTGGAGGGCAGTGTGGTGGTTCCACAGGAGAAGAGGGGTGGGGTTGCCATATGGTCCTGCAACCACGTTGCTCAGTATATACCTGGAGGAACTGAGTGTGGAGACACAAATGCACGTTTGCACACTGGTGTTTATGGCGGCAGGGTTTGTGATTCACAATGGGTGGAAGTGGCCTACGGGTTAAATGACTGAGGAATGGAAGGGGGAGCTATGGTGTATACATACAAGGGATATACAAAGATGTACACAAGGGACTACTGAGTGGCTGCAAGAAGGAATGAAGTTGTGAGGCATGCAACTAGGTGAATGAACCTTAAGGACTGTATGTTAAATAAAATGTCAGACACAAAAAGACAAATATTATCATGTCTCACTCATACGGACTAACTATAATATAAAAACTCTGTGAACTGATGTTGAGTGCATGGGTTATCAGGTTGGGGCATATTGTAAAGGGTCCTAGATTGTAAGCTCTTACAGCAGTCACAAATATTCAGGAGTTGTAATTTATTTCTAAATTCTGAGATACTGAGCTGTTTGTATATAACCTGGTCATTCCCAGAAACTATGGATATTTATGTGACACCTGAGACTCAGAGTCAGAGCTCTGAAGCTATGAAAGCCAGCACTACCCCATACAGGAACTGTTTAAAAAGCTGAAAAAGGCATCAGACTTTGACTAGAGATATGAAGGAAGCTGACCTGAATAGGACTAAGGTAAATCAGAATACAGGGTAAAGAATGATATGGTGTCCATATTTTAAAACTTCAACTTCTGTGTGAAACCAGAGAAATGTTTATTTGGTGCAAAATTTATATTTTGAGTAGAATATTACCTAATTTAACTTGTATGGTCAGTTTAGATGAACACCATAAGTAAATGGACTCGAATAGGCGTGAAACGCTATTCTTTTGTCCAAATTAGTGTGGTGCCCCTATATATATCCCAGAGTAATTTGGGCAGTGAATAAAGAAGTATTTGCTAAGTCCACCTGCGGGACTGCAGAGAAAGGAGGAAATATTCAACTTCCCCATTTGGAGAATTCCTGATATTCTCGCAAGCAGTGGGGAAAACCAAATCAATAGGTCCAGCCCTCGATCTTGAGGTTTGCTCCTATGAAACTTATTCCTGCAAAGGATAGGCTAAGCCTACTGATAATTATGCATAAGAGTCACCCCCAGAGAACCTCATTTCTTGCTCAGATGTAGCTTCTCTCTCCAAGCCATCTCAGCAGGTAAGCTCACTCTCCTCACCTCTACACGGGACATGACTTCCAGGAGTGTAAATTTCCTTGGCAACGTGGAACAGAACTCCCTGGATTCACCAGGACCATGGGACTGAGAAAGCCTTCTTAACTGAAAAGGGGAACAGAGAAATGACACAAAAGATTGTGACATAGGGCTGGAGAGCTGTTATACCCCTGAGGCAAGACAGTGAAGGGGTCTTGTCATCTGATTGCAAACTGTTTCTGGTGGTCCTTGCTGACAGCTATTGAGAAAAAAGCATTTTCCAGATGAATAGCTGCATACTAGGTACCAAGTGATATGTTGATCTGCTCAAGCAATGATACCACATCTGGGACAAGCAGCTGCAATTGGAGTCACCACCTCATTAAGTGATAATCCACTGTCATCCTCCAAGACTTATCTGTTTTCTGCACAGGCCAAATAGAGTAGTTGAATGGGGATGTGGTGGAAATCACCACCCCTGAATCCTTCAAGTCCTTAAGAGTGGCACTAATCTCTGCAGTCCCTCCAGGAATAAAGTATTGCTTCTGATTCATTATTTTGCTCGGTAGGGGCAGTTCTAGTGGCTTCCACTTGGCCTTTCCCACCATGATAGGCCTCACTGCATGAGTCAGGGAACCAATGTGGGGATTCTGCCAATTGCTGAGTATGTCGATTCCAATTATATGTTCTATTACTGGGGAAATGACTACAGAATGGGTCTGGGGACCAACTGGACCCACTGTGAGATGGAACTGAGCTAAAACTCTGTTGATCACCTGACCTCCATAAGCCCCTACTCTGATTGGAGAACCAGAGTGACGTTTTGGATCTCCTGGAATTAGTGTCACTTCTGAGCCAGTGTCTAATAATCCCTGAAATATCTGATCATTTCTTTTTCCACAGTGCACAGTCACCCTGATAAACGGCCATAGGTCTCCTTGGGGAAGGCTGGGAGGAAGGTTAACATTGTAAATTTTAACCTTCCCTAAAGATACCTGGCCCTCTCCTCATTCGAGGGGCTGTGGGTCTGTAAACTGTCTCAAGTCTGGGAATTGATTAAGGGGCCGTGATTCTCTGTTTTTGTCATTCAAATTAGACTTCTGTTCACTTGACCTAGAATTCTTCTGCTTATACAGCTCAAGCAAGAATTTTGGTAGACTGCCCATCTATTTCACTTCTAGGTACCCCGTGATCTACTAGCTAACGCTACAAGTCTCTGCTAGTCTGATTATTTTGACTACTGCTTTGAGTCTGCTGTCCTTTATGGTTGCCACATCCACCTTGTCTATGGGGATTAACTGTCGCCACATGGCTTTTGCCAACTTGGAATCCAATCATTCCCAATCTCTTTAAGGATTCCAGCTCAGTGACAGCAGTTCCCACAGTAATATCTGAACTACAGGGAAGGGCGACCACAGAACTCTTCAGGGATGATGGCACTAGTCTCAAATTTATTTCTCACAGTTCTGGTAGAAGGTGCATCCTCCAGACATTCCTGAGGTATATGAGCAGAGTTTCCATGATAAACCCACTCTAACATTTCCATC
This sequence comes from Myrmecophaga tridactyla, assembly GCA_004026745.1. Taxonomy (NCBI): domain Eukaryota; kingdom Metazoa; phylum Chordata; class Mammalia; order Pilosa; family Myrmecophagidae; genus Myrmecophaga; species Myrmecophaga tridactyla. The sequence continues at coordinate 36,230 of PVIY010014760.1, forward strand.
TCTCTAAGCCTCTGGATCCCTTCATCTACATTAAACCAGGGCAGATCTGGCATTTTGACCTCAGGTAATGTCAACCACCTTTTGATCCATGTTTCAGCCAACGATCCAAACTGTTAATGTCCTTTCTAACCTTTCAAGCTACAACTTTGAATGCAGAATCTCTGCTTAGTGGGCCCAAACCAATAAATACAGCTTGATCCAGCTTCATATTCCTTCCACCATTATCCCACACCCTTAGTATCCATTCCCACACATATTCCCCTGATTTCTGTCTATATAGATTTGAAAACTCATTCAGTTTTTTTTGAGTATAATGTACCTCCTTATGGGTGACACTTTGTGTCTCACCTTTTGGGGCCTGTTGGGACTTTAGTCTAGTTATAGGTCTTGAAGAAAAGTGGGGTGATGGGGGTAGGTCATGAAAAGAAACAGAAGTGTCTTTCAAGCCAATTACCTCAGGGTATTCCATTGCAGTTTCATCTGGTGAAATAGGATTAGTCACTCCAGCTAGAGGAGTGAGGGCTATTTCCCCAGGGGACGGGGTTACTCAGGGTTAGCAGGCAATGAAGGGTTAATCTGATTAGGTAGAGGTTGGATGGCAGACTCTTCTGAGGAGACTGGAGGCTGGAAAGCTGTTTCCTCAAGGTAGACTGGAGATAGGGAAGCTCTTCCCTCAGGGCAGCCCCTTACAGATCTATCTAGCAAAGTCTCAACAGATTCCAGGGATCCCATCTCCCCATCACCATCATTATCAAGCCATATGTCACCAACCCATGTAGGATCCCATTCTTCTGCAAGCAAAGCCCTTACTTTAACAGCAGTCACCCTGCAAGGTTGAGATTTTAGTTTATGTTGTAAATCTGCTACTCGCACAACAAGGCTTTGTATCTGTTTTTCACAGATATCAAGTCTGCGACTACAGGAAACAAGATTTTCTTTCAGGGCACACATGGAAACTTTAACATCATTCATACATGATGTAATTTGAGGTCTTCAGCTCATCCTTTTCTCTCATCACTGTATCCAGCGTATCCGACAACAACCAGCCAACATTATTAATTCCACAAAACTCCGTAAAGGTGTCAAAAACATTCTCACCAGAGCCTTACCTTGTATAAGCGCACAATTAGCAGAATCTAATGGTGATATTCTGAGTATCTCATTTGTCAAATCACCCTATGTACTGTCAGTGCCATCTTGATTATTGGAAACAGAGTCTGATTCTGGTCAAAGTAGAAAACCAATTGTAAAACACATTTTTACGATTCTGTTTCTCAAAACCACTTCTGGTTCCAAGCTGTTTTAGTCAGGGTTCTCTAGGGAAACAGAACCAACTGGAGAGATGTATAAATATGAGATTTATAAGTGTGTCTCACAAACCGTGGGAATGGAAGAGTCCAAATTCCACAGGACAGGCTGTGAAGCTGGCCGCTCAGATGAAGAGTGTGAATGAATTCCACAGGAGAGGCTCACCGATTGAAGAAGCAGTGAAAGGGTCTCTTTTTTCCCTTAAAAGTTTTCAACTGATTGGATTATCTCTTTGGGGGAGACACGCGTTAGTTGATTGCAGATGTAATCAGACACAGATGCAATCAACCGACTGATGACTTAATACATCAGCCTTCCAGTTTATCAGCCAGCCACAAAATATCCTTGTAGCAACAGTCAGGCCAGTGCATGCCTGACCAGACAACCGGGCATAATCATTTGGCCAAGTTGACACCAGAAACTATCAATCACAATACACAACTATGTGATAATATCTTGAGCCATTGATTGCATACCATGTATGGACTGTATGTGTGTGAAGATTTCTCAATAAAAATATTTTTAAAAAAACAGGCAGCAATCTGGCAGTACTTAAGCAAAATAAGCATAGTATAATTTGTGGCTTACTAATTGCATTCTGCATAAATACATTAGAAAAATTCTCACACAGATGTATGAAAGGGCATATCTGGAGCTTCCATATCTGGGGGCAATCTAAGTGTCTGTCTCTGGGGAATTGGACAAGTAAAATGCACTGGGTAAACCCCAGGGAAGACTATGAGGCATGTAGAAGCAACAGACGAGATGTCCCAAAACCACTTCGATATATATGAATATCAAGGGCTAAGTCAAGTAAATATGAGAAACAGAATGAAGTCTGGAGCATAGTAACATAGATTTTTTAATGTGCACAAACCAAAACAGTTGTTTTGTGATACATATATACATAAAAGGAGATACTCTAAACTGACTAGAATTACTGCATATGGGAGAAGGGGAAGATGGTTTGAGAAATGAGGATAAAAAATAATGAAATAGAGAAGCATCTTGCCCAGAACAATGGCTATGACTGATGGAATGATGAACTATGTTTCTAAAGTTCAGGATGTTACAGGTCAGTTGTGAAGTGTTTTAAACCACTTATCCTCATTTCTGTCTGAGTGCACTGATGTCTCACTGTGTTCCCATTTAGCAAATATAGTCTGATAGTTACAGGTTAAAAGTTATTTTAATATAATTTATCTTTGATAATTTTTGAGTATATTGTATTTTTATTAATTTTTTTCATTAGAGAACTTGTAGGCTTACAAAAAAGTCTTGCAAAAAATACTGAGTTTCCATGTTATCCCCTATTATTAATACTTTGCATTAGTGTGGTACCTTTGTTATAGTTGATGAAACAGCATTATTATAATTATACTATTAACTATAGTTCGTAGTTTACATTAGGGTTCACTGATTGCTTTTTACAGCCCTATGGTTTTAAAAAACTTTTATTCTGGTAACATGTATACAACCTCAAATTTCCCCTTTTAACCACACACAAATATATAATTCAGTGGTGTTAATGACACTCACAGGTTGTGCTACCATCACCACCATCCATTAACAAAAATTTTCCTTTACTCCAAACAAAAACTCTACACCAACTAGGCATTCACTGCCCATTCTTCACCCTCACCCTGTCCTCTGGTAACCTGTATTCTAGTTTCTGACTCTATAAATTTGCTTATTCTAATTATATCACACCAATGAAATCATACAATATTTGTCCCTTTGTGTCTGGCTTATGCTACTCAACAAGATGTCATCAAGGTTCATCCATATTGTTGCAGGTATCAGAACTTCATCCCTTTTCATGGCTGAATAATATTCCATCGTATGCATGCACCACATTTTGTTTATCCATTCATCTATTGATGGATGCTTGGATTTCTTCCATTTTTTTGGCAATTCTGGATAATTCTGTTACAATCATAGGTGTGCAAATATCTGTTTGAGTCCCGGTTTTCACTTCTTTGGGGTATATACCTAAAAGTGAAATTGCCAGGTCATATGGTAATTCTATGTTAACTTTTTGAGGGACTCCTAAACTGTTTTCCAGAGTGGCTATACCATTTTACATTCCATCAGTAATTAGTGAGTATCCTTACATTTCCACATCCTTTCCAACATTTTTAATTTTCTGTTTTCCTAATGGAGACATTCTAGTGGATGTGAAATGGTATCTCATTGTGTTTTTGATTTATATGTCCCTGATGGCTAATGATATTAAGCATCTTTTCATCTGCTTATTGGCCACTTGCAAATCTTTTTTGGAGAAAGGTATATTCAAGTCTTTTGCCCATCTTTTAATTGGGTAGTTTTTGTTGTTGTTGTTCTTGAGTTGCAGAATTTCTTTATATATTCTGGACAGATACGTGATTTCCAAACATTTTCTCCCATTGTGTACGTTGTCTTTTGACATTCACGATGAAGTCCTTTAATGCACAAATGCCTTTAATTTTGATGGAGTCCTATTTATCTATTTCTTTTATGGTTCTTGTGTTTTGGTGTAAAGTTTAAGCAACCATTGCCTAATAGATACTTCCCTATATTTTATTCGAGGAGTTTTATATTTTTGGTACTTATCTGTAGGTCTTTGATACATTTTGAGTTGATTTTTTTTTTTTTTTAACATGGGCAGGCACCGGGAATCAAACCCAGGTCTCCGGCATGGCAGGCAAGAACTCTGCCTGCTGAGCCACCTTGGCCCTTGAGTTGATTTTTGTATATGGTATGAGGTAGGGGTCCACTTTCATTCTTTTGCATATGGACGTTCAGTTTTCCCAGCACCATTTGTTGAAGAGGCTATTCTTTCCCCATAGAATGGACTTGGAACCCTTTGTAAAAAAATAAATTGGCTAGAAATGTTAGGGTTTATTTTTGAGCTCTGAATTCTATTCCATTGGTCTATTTGTCTGTCCTTGTAACCAGAACCTTGCTGTTTTGATCATTGTAGCTTTGTAATAAGTAAGATTGGGTAGTATGAGTCCTCCTTCTTTGGTATTCTTTTTCAAGATGGCTTTGGCTATTCAGGGTCCCTTACCCCAGCCAAATAAACTTTATGATTGTTTTTTCCATTTCTGAATAGAAGGTTATTGGAATTTTTTATTGGGATTGTGTTGAATCTGTAAATCACTTTGGGAAGATCTGATATCTTAATGATTAGACTTCTAATCCATCAACACAGAATATCCTTCTGTGCTGGTTTGAATGTACTATGTACCCCCCCCCCCAAAAGCCATGTTTTAAACCTGATCCAAAGTTGTAGGAACAGCTGTTTCTTTATTCCTTATTCAATACTGTAGTTTGGAATCTTTTTATTAGATTTTCTCCAGGGAGCTGTGACACACCCAATTGTGGGTATTAACTTTGATTGGATGAAGATATGGCTCCACCAATTCCAGGTGGGTCTTGATTAACTTACTGGAATTCTTTAAAAGAGGAAACATCTTGGAGAGACAACCAGAAATGACAGAAAGGACAGAGCCTAGAGAAATGACAGAAGCCTCAGAGCCAATGGAAATTTCATGGCAGGGCTGATACACATGCAGACACGTGGAGAACGAGAACCGGACGTTTGGAGATGCTTGGAGCCCAGCAGATGTTGCCATGAGATGTTAAGCAAGCCAGAACCTGGAGAGAGTCATAGGAAGCCAAGAGATGAAAGCCAGCCTTGGAGAAGTAAAGTCAGGAACTTTCACAGGAACAGAGGCTGAAAGCAATGGAGCCCAAGAGCAACAGACCGGTGTAACTTCCCAGCTGACAGAGGTGTTGCAGATGCATCGGCCTTCCATGAATTGAGGTATCTTTCCTTCCCTGGGTGCCTTAGTTTGGACACTCGCTTCCTTAGAACTATAAAATTGTAACTTAATAAATTTCCCTTTATAAAAGCCGTTTCAGTTCTGGTATATCACATTCTGGCAGCCAGCAAACTAACCTTCCATTTGTTTAAGTCTTCTTTGATTTCTTTTAGCAATATTTTGTAGCTTTCCATGTCAAAGGCCTTTATATATTTGTTAAATTTATTCCTATTTGATTCTTGTAGTTGCTATTGTAAATGGAATTTTTTCATTGATTTCCTCTTCAGATTGTTCAAAAACACTAGAAATACTACTGATTTTTGTGCGTTGATCTTACCCCATTACATTGCTGAATTCATTTATTAGCTCTTGTAGCTATGCTGTGGATTTTTCAAGGTTTTTTATTTTTGTATTGTTCATTGCAGTTGTATAGAAATCCAGTTGATTTTTGTTTGTTGCTCTTGTATCCTACTACCTTGCTGAGCTAATTAAAGTCTGATAGTTTTTTTGTGGATTCCTTATGTTTTCCATATAGAAGATTAAGTTGTTGGTGAATAGAAATAGTTTTACGTCTTCCTTTCCAATCCAAATGCCTGTTATTTCATTTTCTTTCCTAGTTACCCTACCTAGAGCCTGTACAATGTTGAAAAGAAGTGGTAAGAGTGGCCTTCCTTGCCTTGTTCCTGGTCTTAGGGGAAAAGCTTTCATTCTTTTACCATTAAATAAGATGTTGACTGTGGTTTTTTCATAGATGCACTTTATCAGCTTAAGGAAATTTTCTTTCTTCTAGTTTGTTGAGTGTTTTTATCATGAAAGAATTGGGTTTTCAAATGCCTTTTCTGTGTCTAATGAGATGATCATGTCATTTTTGCCCTTTATTCTACTGATATGGTGTATTATGTTAATTAATTTTTACATGACAAATCAAACTTGCCTTCCTGGGACAAATCCTACTTGGTCATAATGTATAACCATTTTCAAGGCAATGGTTTCTTAGATATGACACAGAAAGTATAAATAACAAAAGAAAAAAATAGGTAAATTGGACTTAATTGAAATAAAACACTTTTGTGCTTCAAGGTGCAAGAAGTAATTGGGAGTAACTGCTAATGCGTACAGGGTTTCTTTTTGAGGTGATGAAAATATTCTAAAATTAGATAGTGGTGATATTTGCACAATTCTGTGAATATACTAAAAACAACTAAATTGTACGCTTTGAAAAGGTGAATTGTACGCTCTGTGGGTTATATGTCAAAATTTATTTAAAAAGTACAATATGCATAGAATATATCTAGAGTGATATTCACCAAATATGTGTAAGTTGGGGTGGTGTTTTGCTTTTATATTTATTTATTCGTATTTATTTTAAAATATATTTTATATTTTTTGCCTTTAAAATGGTTATACATTATGACCAAGTAGGATTTGTCCCAGGAAGGAAAGGTTGATTTATCGGGTAAAAATTAATTAACATAATACACCATATCAGTAGAATAGTTTGGAATTTTTATAAGGAACAAGTATTCATTTTTATTCAAAGATATCATTACTTTCAAAGAAGTAACGGGTCAGGTGAACACATACTGTAGTTAAGAACCTAAAGAAAGGTGATAGTTGTGCAGTGGTAAGAGGATTCGATTTTTGAGAGAAAATCTTGTATGTTCGGTGGCTGTTTACCTACTGATTCTCTGCTTGCTGAAGAAATGCAAACTTCATTAGCGTGATTATAATTCATAACAGGACTTCATTTTTATGTTATCTTAAGCTAAGCACTTTTCAAAAAAGAAAATGCCCCATTTTCTGAACAGAAATTTTATGGAACTCAAGAGGATCTGTTGGGACAGATAATTTATTGACAGAAAAGCCACTTTCAATGAGGCAAGAACAGAAATCTCTCTTTTTCATGGTATGCCTCTGATTTTTTCATGGTAAAATGTGCCCTGCAGACATTATCACAGCAGGCCAGTCCATAATTAGCACGCTAATTTTCCTCCAGGCACTTTTTCCTGAATTGCCAGAGGAACCCAATGAGAGGTGTCTATAAAACCATGATAATTCTCTAAATATTTTCTGTGCCAGCAGCACTACTACAGAGCTGATGTTTGGGATATGGGAACTTGAATGGTGCTATAGGGGGAATGTGACTGCATGACCAAAAGGCTTGCATCCAAATTCCTTCCTCTCAGAAGTGGTAGCTAGGAAACCAAGAGATCCCTCAAAATACTTTTGGTGAAGACACTTTCCCTTGAAGCACTCACCCAGAGAAAGTTTGCTTTCGTCACCAGAGCATCTGGAATAAGAGGAAGATAATCAGTAAAACCAAAAGTGAACTTAGCATACTTTGGGAAACTTTCTTTGCAGCAAAAATAATAAAAGTTAGTAACCAATGACAGGTCAAGGGACAAGTTTCTAAGCATCTTTGTTCCGGTTTGAATCTATTGTGTACCCCAGAAAAGCCATGTCCTTTAATCCTCATTCAATATTGCTGGGTGGTATCTTTTTATTGTTTCCATGGAGATGTGACCCCCCCAATTTTGGGTGGTAACTTTTGATTAGATGGCTTCTCTTTTGATTAGATGGTTTCCATGGAGATGCATCTCCACCCATTCAACGTGGGGTTGCTTACTGGAGCCCTTTCTGAGGGAACCATTCTGGAAAAAGCTAGAGAGCCACCAGAACCAACAAGGCCAAAAGAACCAACAGAGCCAACAGAATGGGCAGAGCCCCAGGGAAGCCGTTGACAAAGCTAGCAGATCTCGCGATGTGCCTTTCCAGCTGAGAGAGAAACCCTGAACATCATCAGCCTTCTTGAACCAAGGTTTCTTTCCCTAGATGCCTTAGATTGGACATTTCTATAGCTTTGCTCTAATCTGGACATTTTCACAGCCTTAGAACAGTAAACTTGCAACTTAATAAATTCCCCCTTTTAAAAGCCATTCTGTTTCTGGTATATTGCATTCTGGCAGCTTGCAAACTAGAACAATCTTTCATCATTGATTTCTGCACCCCTCCAGTATCTTGATTTCAAGTATCCCTCTCTTTGCCTACCACCTCCTAGGCTCCAGTACACTTCTCTAGCAATCAATTCCAGAAATTCCCTAGTCATAATGACATCTCTATCAATATATTTTCACTACTGATCACTCCTTCTGGTCTCACTTAATTTCTTACCCAGCCTGAGCATTTGAGACTCGAAGTTATGAATCTACATGTTTATTTATTTTTAGTTGATTCCTTACAGTTCATCTACTTTCAAAATCAGTTTGAAATGGATTGAAATAGCAAAACTCTTATGAGAGAACAGAGTACAGATTTAGAAAAGGAAATAAAAATTATGTAAAATGTCAATCAGGAGGGGATTGGTTATGTAATTGGGAGAGGAAACACCTTTTTTCACCTTCTCTTTCACTGTCAAGGAGTAAAGGGAGGATAAGCCTTGGCTAATGATTTAATTTGGCTGAGAAGCAAGAGAAGGGGCAATTCCAAGAGCAGGTCTTTGGATAGCTCAGCAGTAGTCATTAAGAAGTAGGCAGTTTAATAATGGGCCGATGTTGGACTGAGAAGGCCAATGGCCTTGAAGGAAGAGGGGAGAGGTGGAGGGAGTAAGATGAGTAAGAGAAGCTCACACAGTTCTGCATAATGTCAGATACACTCTCCCTTGTGGACAGTTTTTAAATTTATGTGATGCAAAGGAAAAAGTTTTTCTTCTTCAGCATAAATTTAGGCTGCAATGTCTCTAAGAAATTAATATTTGTCCTTGGGAAATATATGTGATTGTGTGTGTATGTTCATGTATGTGTCTGTATGTGTGTTTGTTTAAGAGTTACATGTTGGACATCAGGAAGACAAAAAGATATAGTTGTAATTCACCCCAGGTGGCAAACAGATCTGAAGTGAATCTCAAGATTCCCACCTCATGGGGTCCACACTTTTATGTAATCCCCTCCATTCAGTGGGGGCAGTACCTGTGACTTGCTCTTTTCTTTTTTCGAGGGGTGGGGTGGAGTGGGGTGCATGGGCCAGGAATCAAGCCAGGTCTCCTGTGTGGCAGGTGAACATTCTACCACTAAACCACCTGTGCCCCCTTGTGACTTGTTTCTAATCAATACAATATAGCCCAGGTGATGGGATGTCTCACCTCTGATTACATTATTATACAATATTCAGTCTTGCAGGCAGACATGCACTACAGAAATTCCCCTCACTGGCTTTGAAGAAACAAGCTACCATGACTTGAGTGCCCATGCTGGAGAAACCCTCATGGCCAGGAACTATGGGAAGATTATAGGAGCTGAGGGGAGCCTCTGGTAAGAAACTGAATCCCTCAGGCCTGTAGCTTCAAGAAAGTGAATTCTGCCAACAACCTGAGAGAGCTTGGAGGTGGATTCTTCATCAGTGATGTCACTAATGAGACCACAGCCTTAGCTGACAACTGGATTACAGACTGGTGAGTCAGAGAACTCAAGTAAGTTATGTCCAAACTTCTGAGTTACAAAAAGTGTGAGATTATCAATGTGAGTTGTTTTACACTACTAAGTTTGTGACAATTTTTTATGCAACAATAGAAAACTAATATATCCTGGATGGTGGTAGCATTTTCAGAGACAGGAAATACCAGGGAGATGCAGGTTGGAGACATGGTATGGAATCAAAAGCTCTGTTTAAGCCATGTTAAATTTTAGCTTCCTATTAGACATCCAAGTGAAATGTCAAGCAAGCAAATTGATATGTAAGCCTGGAGCTTAAGGGAAATCAAGAGCTAAAATATAATTTTGGGAATCATCAGAAGATGACATTTAAAGTCACGAAACAGGGTGAGCTCTCTACAGAGAAAGTGAAGAGAGAGAACAGAAGAGGACCCAGATTGAGTGCCAGAACATACCAACCTGTAGCATTTGGACAGAGGAGGAGGAGCAACAAAAGAGACAGAAAAAAAGTAGCAAGAAACATTGACTGGAGGCCAAGAGACTGTAGTGTCCTGATAACCAAACTGAAAAGGTGAATCAAGAAGGAAAGAATGTTTTCTATTTTGAATGTTGCTAACAGAGTAGAGGAAGTGAGGATAGAGAAGTGGCCATTGGATTCACCCCCATGGAGGTTCCCTGGTGACCTTGATAAAAGCGATTTCAGTGGAATGGAGGAATGAAATAAGAGCCAGATATGAGAGGGATGAGGAAGGAATAGGACATGAGGGATGGGTAAGGTAAATATAGGTAGTTTGTCTGAGAAGTTTTGCTGTGAAGAGAAACAGGGACAGGAAGATGTAGGAACAAGGGTGGGTTTTGCAAAGATGGGAGATCCTAGGTCATGCTTATAAACTGATGGGAAATGTTCAATAGAGTGGGAGAAATTAATAATGAGGGTGAACAGGTGAATAGTTGCAGGAGCAAAATCTTAAGAAGGCGAAAAGAGCAGAATTCAGAGCATCACTGGAGGGTTTGGACTTACACAGGGTTAGAGATTCCTCTAAACACTGCGAGAGGAGGGAAGGCAGTGTGTGGATGTAAATATGAGGCAGCAGATCCAGTGGTGGAGGTGAGGGTGCTCCTGTCTAGCATGTGACAGCAGTGACATGTGATGTGAGGTCTTCAGTTGGAAAAAAGCAGGTAGAAGGCGTGTTGGAGGTTTGAGGAGAGAGGAGAAGCTCTAAAATAGACTTTGCTAGGAGTAGCACATCTATCTCAATAGAGAAATGTCAGATTGCCAGGTGGTGAGTAGTGCCCATTTTGGGTCTGCAATCATGGATTTAAAGTGAGACCAGTCCAAACAGTAAGACAGGAAACACTGGGGAGAAACAGATTGATCAAAAGTGTTCAATTTCTCAGGTCCATAAACAGGCAAATAGTGTAGCTTTACCAGGGAAGTGCTATGGAAAAGAAAAGGGTCAAGTATTTAAGGCTGTTTGCAAGTAAGCCATTGTAGTGAAAGGCCATTGTAGGAGTCTGGGTAGAGAAGGCAGTGATTAGGAGGAAGTAAAGAAAGAGGGGTGGTCAATGGGTTGGGGGCTCGATAGGTCAAAACTTGCCTGGAGTCAGAGAACTAGAATTAGCAAACTGGAAGGAGGAGTGAGAAGAATTGATGTGATGCTTGCAATAGAAATGTTTAGAGGCAGCACATTGATTGATAATAAAGCTATTTGGATACTTGTGCTTTGGCCTTACAACCCCCCTGAACATTTGAATTCTTAAATTCTCATGATTCACACGGACCACAGTCTCCAGTTATTTAAGTTCACTCACTGTCTTATTCCCAAAATAGTGGCATCACATCATTCATGTTTTTAACTCATTTAAATTCAATTCTACATACTGAGAAAAGTGAGAAAAGGAAAGAAAGAACAGTTTAAAGAGCATGGTTGCTTTCACTGCCTTTTCTTTCAATGAATATGTGCCTGGGAGTGAGGGCAAGGTGGGAGATGTGAATCTACGTTTCTTGTTCGACCCCAGGTGCTCTTACTGTGGGAACATCGTGGCCCTCACTGTGAGTTTAGTGTCTAAAGAGAACTACCACTGTTTTTGTCAATACAGCCTCTAAATATATACCAACTACTTCATATATTGCTCAACCAAAGATGGAGTTCTATAAAATGCTGACAATGTAGTTCTTACTGAAAGACATCATGTTAGGATGTCAGGCAAACTGTTTGTGAAGGGTATGCACTGTTTGTGAGAGAGTATTTCCAAAGGTAAATTTGACCTCATGAAATTTATTCCCCCCAGAGCTGGCTTTAGAACCCAGCTCTGCCTGAAATGTGACTCTACTATATTCCTATCTTGGTCAAAATCTGACCCTCAATCCCTTGCACTCCTCCATTTCCTCCCAACAAAATCAGCATCTTTTTGCCATTGTGTATTTCCTATTGAATCTGGACCCTGGCATCCTCCTTTTTATTCTTCCCATTTTCCTAGACTGTCTTGCCCCTGTCACATCAGTGCTCTTGACCTATAGAACTGCAAGCCTTGGTTACTCCAAGCACTCAGTTTCTCAACTGTGTGCTACTTGGGAAAATCTCGTAAGAGTGATTTCCAGGGTGGGCCACGGTGGCTCAGCAGGTAAGAATGCTTGCCTGCCATGACCGAGGACCCGGGTTTGATTCCCGGTGCCTGCCCATGTTAAAAAAAAAAAAAGAAAAAAAAAGAGTGATTTCCAATCATAGCTTCCAAATTCATTTGAGCCCCCATCCCTGCTCTTTACTTCTTCTGTATATCACTAGTCATGCCTTTCTCATTCCCACCTCTCTGCAGTTCATCTAACCTCTCTGCTGGTTCCTTAAGCTCCATCCCCCTCCATCTCACTCTTAGTAGCTGAGAACTTGCTTTTTTCCACTGGGAAAATTGATTCCATTGAACAAGAGCTCTTTCCGCTTCTTTCCCAGCCACCTACAAACTGTCTTCATCTGTTCTTTCCCCATCACTCCTTCCTCAGAGAAAAGAATTTTTCCCTCCACTAGGCTCTGAATCACTCTTACCTTCTCAGAACTTGTTCACAGACCAGCTCCTCTCTCCCCAATTAGATACGAATTCCAGTATCTTCAACCTCTTCTTTTCTCATCACTTGCTCAAGTCATATCCTCTCTATCATCTTATAACCCTCCATTATTTCATAGCTAGGCTAAGTGAATGAGTTCTCAGTGATTTCACTCAAAAACTACTGCAGCAAAGATAATTATATATTTAAAAATCATTAAAAACAAAACAAAAAGTCATAGCAACCATGATTCTGTCCCAACCACTCCAGTGAAACTTTTCTCCCGGAGGTCATCAGTGACTTTCTGGATGCCAAATTCAATAAACCCTTTCCTTTCCTTATCTTAAGTGACTTCTCATTCTATTCCTCCTTGAAATGCTTTTGTTTTTTTTAGTTTCTATGATATTATATCGTTGGGTTCTTCTCTCCTAAACCAGTTTAGCGTCCTTAAAATCTCCCTTTTCATCCTAGCCCTGAGGGAAAGGACTACTATTACAACCTTAAAAATCTACAGAGCTGTGGGCTATTGAACCAATTCCTTAGGCCCATGATTCTCAAAGTGTGGTGCTGGACACCTTAGCATCATTTGGGAACTTCTTGAAAATGCAAATTATTCGACCTCACACCAAGATCTGCTGAATCAGAAAATCTGACTATGGGGTATACAGCAAAATGTGCTTTTAGGAAGCCCTTCAGGTGATTCTGATGCAAGCTCAAGTTTGAGAACCACTTCTTTAGGCCTCTGATTCCTATCTATCCACCCTCATTTAAAATGTCTTCGTCTATGTAGTTAGATCTCTGAGGGGACTTCCAATTAGTAGCTGGGAAGACAATGATTTAGCAAGATTACTTAGTAGGTGATCAGGACATTTGAGCTTTCTCCTGATGCTACATAGTTTAGGCAGAGCCTGGGTATTTTCTGGCACTTAATGATCAGTGTTTTGAATGTCTGTGATACACCAGCATGATAACCTGATGCAAAAACTGACATCTTGGTTGGCATATGTTCCAGGTAGTCATTATTGCCTGCTTAAGTGCTTCTTCTGGACCAACCCTGGGAAGTGAGAGTCTAGTAGCTCCAAGTGAAGTTTGCAGGGTCACGTTTTGTCCAGCTAAGAGGTGCTCACAGTTACCAGACAAGTGGCATTTGATTGTGGAGTGAGTCCTGCAATGTCAGTCAAAGACAGCCAGAGATTCCTGGAGATTGACAGATTCTACTGATTGTTTATTCCTGACATTTTCACTTTTGTTGTTCCAATGTCAGAGCTCCTTAGGAAAGCACTCCACTCTCAAGGGGCTGAAGATTTGTGAAACCAAGGTGCTTATTTCACAATACTGTCCCTTGGGCATTTTCTAGGCACTCCTTCCTGTTCTCCATTCATAGTCCTTCCCTGCTCTTGAATCTTGTTTTTTGCCACTTACTAGCCAGGTGACTTTGGTCAACCTGCTTAACTTATGTGAACTTCAGTTTCTTCATCTGTGAAATAGATATTATGACATCTACTTAGAGCTTTGAGGATTAATTAATGTTAAGTGTTTAGCACCATGTCTGACAAACATTAAGCACTTCATACATGGGGTCTAGTACAATTATTACTACTTTTTAAATTTTATAATCTACCTACCCTGGTTTATGATTGGAGTTTTTGTGTGTGTGTGTGTGTGTGTGTCTGTTATAGACAAAAAAAAAGACAATTAAAATGCTAAGAAAATATTCACAGAAACAAAATGACTGTAAATTTGAGTTCTAGCACAGCATTTGGGAAGGGAATATTAGGTGCAGAGAGATCAGATGAGAAACAAGATCACACAACAGGAAAGCTGGGAATTACAGCCATTTCAGCTTTTTAGCTTCATGCTTTACATAGCAGAGATTGAGTTTGCCATTCTGCCTGATTCAGATATCATGGGGAGAATAAAAGATTGCTTTGATAGATTCTGGGAATATATAAAAGGGTATTTAATGAAGTGCCAAAAAAGCTCTGAATAGATTTTTTTTTAACATTTCTAAAATGCACATAGAACATATTTACTGTAGAAAAAGCAAAGACTTCAGAAAGCAAAACCCACAAAAAAACAGCAAAAACAAAGAAGCCCAACCTGTAATCACACCACTCAGACATAACTATTATTAATGATTTGGTGCGAATCCTTCCAGTTAATTTAACTGAACATTCACATACACACACCAGAAACACATCCCACAGACTTATTTTTTTTTTTTAACAAATGGACTTGCACTGAATATACTGTTTTGTAACCTCCTTTTTCCACTTAGCAAAATGTTGTGAAATTTTTTTCCATAGACGTTATTTCAAATAATGGATGTGCCCCAGTATTTAGCTAATACTACAACTGTGAATCCAAAGACATTATGTACAATGTAATAATGAACATTGTTGCATATACCTATTTTTCCTTAATAAAAATTTAATTGAGGTGTTACGTACAAAAATGCAGAAACCACAAGTGTATAGCTTGATAAACCATCACAAAGTAAATAGACCTGTTCAAGAAATAAAAAAATACCAGTATTGTAGAATCCCCGCTCCTTGTGCCCCCATCACCATGTTGACTTTTATAATGATCACATTCTTATATTTTTCTTTTTATAATTTTACAAAATGGGCATAGCATGCACTAGTTTACACTTGCCTTTAAAAATTATGATTATTTTTTAAGTATCTTGTAATCTGTATGATTCCTCCTCCATCCTTTCTTTTGCTTATAGTGTATCTGTGAAAGACCTGGGCCTTTTGACCTGTAGAGTCTCCCACATCTGGATTTGGCCCCTTGCATATTCTTGGTGCATTTCAGTGGGTTCCTCTATCCTCTATGTTTCCTGCAAATTGACAGCTGATCCGGTACATGGATCAGGCACAGATTCAATCCCTTTGGCAAAATCACAGGTATTGTGTATCAAAACTATAGGAAGCACAAAATGTCAGGTTATCTTATTTTTATTACACATACATAATCCTAATATCTATTCACTCACTGGGAAACTGCCAAATATTGATATCTGATATTGTCATTTCTGTTTCATTTATTAGTTGGAATATTTTTATAAAAACACTTTCCCTCATCTACTGTCTTGTTATCCAGTAGTAAAGTTCTTATAGGAAAGACAGGATAAATATTAGATTTTATACCTCTTATTTACCAGTTTTCAAGGTAAAAAATTGGTCCCATATCATCCTCTGAAGGGTACTTTTTATTTAAGTATCATTATGAAGTCATAGATTTAAATATATTTGATTAGTTTTAATCCACTGTAATTATTATCATTATTGATGCTCAAATAGTCCTATATTTGGCCAGCAGGAACTTCCTCAAGGTGGTTCCCTGGTCCTTTTGACATAATCCTGCTAGTCTTTGATAGCTTCCTTATAAACTGATATTACAAGATACTCCAGGCTTACCTTATACATTTCCTGCCTGTTTTGGTTTCCTAGGCTACTCAAAGCAATACCATGAAATGGGTTAGCTTAAATGATGGGAATTTATTCACTTACGGCTGAGCCTGGGGATATGTCCAAATCAAGCCATTATCAAGGTGCCTGAAACTGTAGAGCTGTGCTCCAGTAGCCATGTCTTGAAGATGATTATATAATGATATAGCTTTCGCAAAGTGACTGTGTGATTGTGAAAACCTTGTTCTGATGCTCCTTTTATCTACCGTGTGGACAGATGAGTAAAACATATGGATTAAAAATAAATAAATAATAGGAGGAACAAATGTTAAAAAAAAAAGAACTATTACAACTCAATAATAAAAAGACAACCCAATTTAAAAAAATGGGCAAAGTATCTGAACAGCCTTTTTTCCAAAGATGTATAAATGTCCAAAAAGCACATGAAAAGATATGCAACATCATTAGCCATCAGAGAAACGCAAAACAAAACCACAATGAGATACCACTTCACACCCACTAGGATGTCTAGAATCAAAAAGGATGTAGAGAAATTGGAACTCTCATACATTGCTGGTGGGTATGTAAAATAGTGCAGCTCCTTTGAAAAAAGTCTGGCGTTTCCTCAAAATGTTAAACATAGAGCTGTTGTGTGATTCAACAATCCACTCCTGGGTAAATACCCAAGGAAAATGAAAGCATACCTCCCCAAACAAATTTATACATGAATATTCATAGCACTACTTTTCATAGTTGTCCCAAAGTTGAAAGAGCCCAAGTGTCCATCAATTAATGAGCAGATAGACAAAAGTGGTATATCCATACAATGGAATACTATTCAGCTATAAAAAAAATTTACTAACACATTGCACAACATGGATGAACCTTGAAAACATTGCACTAAGTGAAAGAAAGCAGCCACAAAGGACCACATGTTGTATGATTTCATTTATATAAAATGTCCAGAGTGGTGAAATCTATAGTGCCAGAAAGTACATTAGTGGTTGCCTAGGGCTGAAGCAGGGATGTGGGATTGGGGGATGATGGCAAAGCGTCCTGGGTTTCTTTTTGGAGAAGTGAAAATGTTCTAAAATCAATTATGGCAATAGATGCTTGACTTTCTAAATATACTCAAGCCACTGAATTGTACATTTTAAGTGGTGAATATGTGATATGTGAATTATAACTTAATGAAGTTGCTTTAAAAACTAAAAATAAATGAAATGCCATAGTATGTTTACATTGTCAGAGCACATAGCCATTCTGTATTATACTTTGTTTCTAAGTCTTCATATTTTATTCATAGTTCTATAGGTAATTACATATTGAATGTCCACTTCTTGTCCTTATGTCCTTGTCTCTATAGTTGGTTTGGTGATCTGAAGGTATTTCTAAGGAAGGGCTTACAGTATAATATTCCCCAGGTTTTGCATGTTGAAAACAGTCTATCTCTGTCCTTTTATTTGAAAGCTGTTTTGCTGTATATAAAATCCTTGTTTCATACTTTCTTTCCTCGAGTGTCTTAAATATGTCACTCCTTTGTTTTTCTAGCATAAAGCATTATTGTCAACAAGTCTAATGATAATCTAATTTTATTTTCCTTCTAAGTCAAGTACTTTTTTTTGGTAGATGCTCAAAGAATTTTTCTTTTTCCTTAATGTCCAATAATTTTAAGAGGCTATGGTGGTTATTCTGGGTCAAAAATCTCAGTTGTGTGATGCGGCCTTTCAGTATAGTTTCAAATCAGTTTGATTTTCAGTAAAGATTTTTTTGTTTTGTTTTGATGTGGCTTGTTTTGGTTTAAGTTATATTATAGATTAGCATTTGTTCTATGCCCGTGCTTTGGTTTTTCTCCTCAGGATTTCCAATCAGCTGTGTGTTTGATCTCTTTTACCTTTCTCTGTTTTTATCTGTCTTCATTTATTTTGACTTAAAAATATTCCCTCTTTTTCACTTTTTGTTTTCTCTTCAGATACTGCCGTGCTTTTGTCTTCATTTGTAACATTTTTCCTTTAATTTTTTTTTTTTGGTTTTGAGTTTTATCTTATTGCTGATTTATGTTGTTCTTTCATGCTTTCTATCTTTTTAAAATGCCTTTCACACCACTTTGAAATGATAGGTTACAGTTTGTTTTGTGGGCATGCTTTTTGGCATGTTTTCATTGTCTTTTGGGACGTTATCCTCCTTATTCTCTTTTTTCTTATAATTTTATATGGGATTTGATCTTGATACTTTTCTGTGACTTGATTTGTATGAAATTGTTTTTTCTGGACTTTAAAAGACATGAAATTCAGGAAAGCTTTTCTAATTTCACAGAGCTCCCTCTTCTGTTGTTTTTGTGTAGTGTTCAAAAATGTGGTGGCTTGCTTTCTGGAATTTGCTGGCACTGTTCCATCTCCCATTTAGGTCCAGCCTTGGTCTGTGTTTTGGCTCTGCTGTCCCTCTCCTCCTGAATTTTGATTTTACTAGCAGGAGTTTCCCTCAGTGTGGGGCGCTATCCTAGAGGGGAGCTGAGTGGTTGGCTTTGAGAGTACGCAGGAGCTAGACTCCTTCAGCTTTTCACTGCTTACATACTTTGCACTCTTGTAGTTTTTGAGAGAGCAATAAGCCCTCCGAGTTCCAGCTGCTATTCTCAAATTGTTCCCCCACCCCCCACCCCCACCAATTCTCAAATTGTTCTTTTGTTATAAGTATGTCCGATACAATATTTGCGACATATACTGAAAAAAAAATCATCATTTATCTGAAATTCAAGTTTAACTGGGCATCCTGCATTTCTGTTTGCAAAATCTGGCAACCTTCATTGTAAATGTTTCCCATGTATTTTTTCTTTCGTTATCTAGTCGTTCTGCCAATTTTATGTGAAGATTGATGTTATATACTGCTGCCACTTTAACCACTTCCTAGAATCCATACATGCAATTTTTTTTTTACTTTAAAGTGATTTTAATTCAATTTCTTCAATCATAGAGACTAGCTAGAAAATATGGAAAATACGTATTTGACTTTATTCATTACAAAAGAGATAAGATTTGTAAGTGTTCATTTATATGCTTGAGTGACCTCTTGGTAAATTTCTGCATATCATACACACAATTTTAAAATATAGTCTTCTTTCTTTCCTTTCCCGTTACCCCTTAATACCCTCACTTTCCCCACATATATCACCCCATTTCTCCTCAGGGAACCCAGTTCTAAGCTAAGTGTGCATTTTTCTATGGTTTTTGTCAAATTCATATGCATATACATTTTTTTATAAACTTTTTTATTAATTAAAAAACTTAACAAAAGAACATTAAGATATCATTCCATTCTACATATACAATCAGTAATTCTTAATATTATCACATAGTTGCATATTCATCATTTCTTAGAACATTTGCATCGATTTAGAAAAAGAAATAAAAAGACATCAGAAAAAGAAATAAAACGATAATAGAGAAAAA